>JADBJO010006941.1:45000-66639 GCA_016801955.1 Conus betulinus
TAATGTAAAGCAGAAAACGGTCCAAGCATTCCTGTGTTCGAAAGGCATTTCTTCTCTCTCCAGTCTTCATCAACCAAACGTCAATGAGAATTTTCATGTTCTGCTTCACTTATAATGATTCGTTGTATGTCTTTGTTTTCTACGAATTGTTGTTGTTGACATTATCTCCCCCCCCCCCCCCCCCCCCCCCTTCGATCTTCGATCTTCCGATATAAATCCATTTAGCATAACAATCAACTTCATTGCGAGCGCGCGCGCGCGCGCGCGCGCTTGTGTGTGTGTGTGTGTGTGTGTGTGTGTGTGTGAAATGTTTTAGTATACCTTACTGTGTTTTCACACAGAACCCAGCAAGCGCTATTTGAATCTGAAAAGCAAATCAAACCGTAGGTGATTTTGAGCATTCAATTACTGTATCCAGTTGCAGTCCTTACATTTTCTCCAATATGACGGTTTGCCTAAAAACTTGTTTCATCCTTGCGGATGATTGACGGTAATACAACTTTAATTATACTGGCAATACAATATGAAGCAATCATTCATATATATATATATATATATATATATATATATAATTACAATAAACTAATAAAATTCCAAGGATAAGTACTGACTGAGCACCATTTCAGCAACTTACAGAGCAGCTTGGTGTTTCAATGACTGCAAGAAATATTGAATTATAAACAAAGCTTGCTCTTATGTCTTAGATTGTAGAAATGGGGGGGGGGGGGGGGGGGGGGGAGAGATAAGCCTTTATATCATTTTGAGAAGCAGTTATTATTCCCCATTCACCCACTCAAGCACATACTCTCAGTTAGGCAGAATTATCTGCCACTGCAGATATGAAGGTTTATCATCCCCCTATTTCTACAATCTAAGACATAAGAGCAAGCTTTGTTTATAATTCCAATATAAATCATATGGACAAATGTAATGTTTAACTTGATAACAAACTTACCTCCAATATTCAGTGTATTGCTTAGTTTGACAGACGTCTAGCGAAACGAAAAATGTCAAGCTTAGCGCTACACATTAAAAGAAAACCCAATCTGCTAAAGCAAAATAGGCTTGATTTTCCCCTCTTCTCTCTGGTTATTTTATCAGGTGTGCAGATAATAGACGTGATTTTCCCCTCTTCTCTCTGGTTATTTTATCAGGTGTGCAGATAATAGACGTGATTTCCCCCTTCTTCTCTCTGGTTATTTTATCAGGTGTGCAGATAATAGACGTGATTTTCCCCTCTTCTGGTATTTTATCAGGTGTGCAGATAATAGACGTGGTTCTTCCCTTCTTCTCTCTGGTTGTTTTATCACGTGTGCAGATAATAGATGTGATTTTTCCCCTTCTTCTCTCTGGTTATTTTATCAGGTGTGCAGATAATAGACGTGATTCTTCCCTTCTTCTCTCTGGTTGTTTTATCACGTGTGCAGGTAATAGATGTGATTTTCCCCTTCTTCTCTCTCTGGTTATTTTATCAGGTGTGCAGATAATAGACGTGATTTCCCCCTTCTTCTCTCTGGTTATTTTATCAGGTGTGCAGATAATAGACGTGATTTTCCCCTCTTCTCTTCTGTCTGGTTATTTTATCAGGTGTGCAGATAATAGACGTGATTTTCCCTTCTTCTCTCTGGTTGTTTTATCACGTGTGCAGATAATAGATGTGATTTTTCCCCTTCTTCTCTCTGGTTGTTTTATCAGGTGTGCAGATAATAGACGTGATTTTTTCCCTTCTTCTCTCTGGTTGTTTTATCTGGTGTGCAGGTAATAGATGTGACCTTCTTCTCTCTGGTTGTTTTATCAGGTGTGCAGATAATAGACGTGATTTTTTCCCTTTTTTTTTTCTCTGGTGGTTTTATCTGGTGTGCAGATAATACAGATGTTCATCCGGGGGGTTTACAGGACTGACCGTCCAAGGATTTGCTTGAACCTTGAGGTTGGTAAAAAAACTAACAACAGCTCTGATTATTTATTTGATCATAAAAAAAAAAAAAAAGAACAAGAAGCAGCAGAAACAAGCCAACACTGCTTGGAAGTGTAATGGTTCACTCACTTTTAAGGCATGGACAGCCTGTTAAGGACACCAAGGAAATGAATCACTGTTATCAGAGGGACTGACCTTTCACAGTCTGACCTCATTCACTCTGGCTGTTGTCAGGATTGGTCTTTTCTTTTAGTGTAGCCTAGTTTATTCTGGTGGTTGAAGTAAAGTGTCGTTTTAATTATGGTCTAATTTGATGGGTGGGTGTAAGTACCTATTTAAATAAAACTGTAACCAGTTTCATTGTGTTGCTTATAGGGACTGATGTTTTCAAAATTTGTCTGATTTATTCTGGTGTTTGTAATGACTGATTTTTACAGATCTAATCTAACTTATTGTGGTTGTACAGACGGATTACTTAATGGCTGGGTGGCTGTAGAGAATGGTCTTTTAATATTTGGTGTCGTTCATCATGGTAGTTTTCAGGGACCGATATTTCAAATTCTGGACAAAATCATTAAGCTGCTTGTAAAGTCTGATCTTTGGAATTGGTTCTGGTGGTCGTACGGCGTGACTGTTTAAAAATGCTAATTCATTCTGGTGGTTGTAAGCCATGAGTTTTCAAACAATGTTGTCTACGTCATTCCCATGGTTGTAAGCCATGAGTTTTCAAACGATGTTGTCAAACTCATTCTGGTGTTGTAAGGCATGATTTTAAATAAACGTTGTCTGATTCATTCTGATGTTGTGTAGGCATGACTTTAAGTAAATGTTGTCTAATTCATTCTGGTGTTGTAAGGCATGACTTTAAATAAATGTTGTCAAATTCATTCTGGTGTTGTAAGGCATGACTTAAATAAATGTTGTCAAATTCATTCTGGTGTTGTAAGGCATGACTTTAAATAAACGTTGTCTGATTCATTCTGGTGTTGTAAGGGATGACTTTAAATAAATGTTGTCAATTCATTCTGGTGTTGTAAGGCATGACTTTAAATAAACGTTGTCAAATTCATTCTGGTGTTGTAAGGCATGACTTTAAATAAACGTTGTCTAATTCATTCTGGTGTTGTAAGGCATGACTTTAATAAACGTTGTCAAATTCATTCTGGTGTTGTAAGGCATGACTGTAAATAAATGTTGTCTGATTCATTCTGGTGTTGTAAGGGATGACTTTAAATAAATGTTGTCTAATTCATTCTGGTGTTGTAAGGTATGGTCTTTTCCAGAGCAGTCTAACTCATACTAGCTGTTTGTTCGCACAACTCATTCAGAACGTGATCTACTTCTTTGTGTTTTGTTGTCTTCGTACAATGCACATACAGCCCAAACGTTTTCAAAAAAAACATGACATCTCAATCGTGACACGAGAACAAAAATGTATTTGTGTGAACGATATGTGTAATGTATGATGTGCATAAACCTTTGGTGCGCGCGCGCGCGCGCGTGTGTTGTGTGAAATCTGTAATTCCCTCACCCCCCACCCACCCCTGTTCCTCCTCCTCTTCACCCCTATCCGCTTCCCTCGCTTTACTGGAGTCGTTCACTTTTTGCTCACTGTATGTAGCTGCACCTTTGGTGTGTGTTGGTCTTTCGGATGGCTTTTCATTGCAATTTGTAGAGGATTTAATTTTGGCCTCTTTGTCCAGATTGCCCATTCACTTTTGTAGTCGTACAAATCGCTCACATGGAGGCGTCTTTTGTTCCACTTTTTCTTAGTTCATTGAGGACACTAGACACACCACCACACCACCACCACCACAACAACAACAAAAAAAAAAACAAACCAGCAACTGCGTCTGTGTGTGTTTTCCCCCCTTCTGTATATAGCCACCTTTATACTATAATCACGATCGTCATGTTGTTACCAAAAGTGGTAGTAATCCTCCCTTTATTTATATTTTTTTTTTTTTACATATTTGTATCAATATGACTATCATTACTATGTGTTGTTGTTGTTGTACCCTGGCTAAAAGACTCCAGGGATCATCAGAACAGCCGAAGTACTTGAACACTATGGTACAAATGCATCAGCTGGGGATGAGAATATTACGCTTATTACTATTGCTATTGTTATTATTATTGTCATTATCATTTAAAATCCCAGAGTCTTCTTCCAAGGGCTTCGTTTTCTTTCAACACCCATCTTCAACCGAACATAAGAAGACGTGTGATTGCTCGTTCTCCGTTTTCATTGTCCTGAATGTTGTTGGTTTTATCTGAGGAAGACCTGTGGGGTCGAAACGCGTCGTGGTTTTGTCTTGTAATTTGTTTGTCTACATTGTCTTGCGGAATCACTAACAATTCTTTTCTGAATGCATTCCTTGGAGTTATATGTACTAGCTTCTTCTCTTTGTTAAGGCAGGCAACGTCACAACTATGTAGTTTTTGCTCCGTTGTCGTGTATGTGGTTGTACACGTCATCCATTTCCACCGCCACACAGGGGCATACCTTTCCGAAAACAGGGGCAGAAGATTTCCTAAACTTCCTACTACTAAAGCACACTGTATCAAAATGCGTGCCATTGTGGTGTGTAAGCCAGTTTTCACTCGTTGGTGTTCTTCTATTTTTTTTTTTTTTTTTTTTTTTTTGAATTGACAAAGATTAAACTTCGCTCGGGCCATTTCTTTCAGTATGACTTAGGGACTCCATGCTGTGCTCCAGAAAGCAGAGAAAATGAATCCAACGGTCAAACTGTCCACTGCAGCTGTGGCCTGAAAGGCCTGCTGTGTTGTTGTTATGAAGGCCACAACCCTGCCGGCCACAGCACAGTGTGTACAGCACGTCACTCCCGCTGCCTCCTTTACTACTATGTTGTTGTTATGAAGGCCACAACCCTGCCGGCCACAGCACAGTGTGTACAGCACGTCACTCCCGCTGCCTCCTTTACTACTATGTTGTTGTTATGAAGGCCACAGCCCTGCCGGCCACAGCACAGTGTGTACAGCACGTCACTCCCGCTGCCTCCTTTACTACTATGTATGTTGTTATGAAGGCACAACCCTGCCGGCCACAGCACATTGTGCACACAGCACGTCACTCCCGCTGCCTCCTTTAAGCAGTCATGATACAGGACATTCGTTAGCGGAGATTCCATGTCTCCCTGGACCTTATCGTTTCAATTTAAATGCTTCCAGGGATTACCTCTGAAATTTTTCTCTGCTTCCTATGCATACAGGATGCAGAGATGTTTTAACTGAATAGCCCTGCACACTAGCAACACACACATACACATACGCACGCGCGCACACACGCACTCGCACATGCAAGCACACACACACACACACACACACACACACACACACACACACACACACACACACACACACACCATCCTCAGAGGCGCCCAATTCACTTCGAAATAGAATGCTTTCAAAATCTTGTCTATCTGTTTCATGATCCATATTGTATGCACTTTGGACACCTTTATTTACATGCTATGTGATACGAGTTTTACCCACTTTAGAAACCTCGTGATACATACTTTGACATCTCATCTGTCACATAATACATAGTTTATCCAGTTTAAAACCTCACGGCACATACTTTCATTCACCTTTGGTATCTCATCTATCACATAATACATAGTTTATCCAGTTTAGAAACCTAATCCATGTGTTACATAGTATATATCTGCATTGACTTTAGAAACATCTGTCTCTCACATAACATTATGTATGCACTTTGGAAGTCCCATCTATCTGTTACATAATACATGTGCATGTCCACTTTAGAAACCTCTTCCATTTTCCCCCCACAACACATTTGTATCTACTTTAGAAACTTCATCTGTGGTTGATAATACATATTTGTTTTCACTGTAGGTTCCTGACTCTGAGTGTCCTTCTGGTCATCACACTGAGCCCCTACGTTGGTTTCAGATAGGACCATGGCCAGTAACCAGCCACAGGTGTGTGTGTGTGTGTGTGTGTGTGTGTGTGTGTGTGTGTGTGTGTGTGTGTGTGATTTTGTATTCCTCTTGCTCTTCTCGTCGAGTTATGTATGTGGGGTATGCGCATATGTGCATGTGCTCTCTCTCTCTCTCTCTCTCTCTCTCTCTCTCTCTCTCTCTCTCTCTCTCTCTCTCTCTCTCTCTGGGAGGTGTGTGACGAGCAGTCATAGTGAACGGACGTGTTTTATCCGGTGCTGCCTTTCGTGCAATTGTTTTTATATGTCTCAGAACTTTTTTTTTTTAACTTTGCGTAGTGTCGCATCCCACAAGTTATGCTGTCAGCTTCTCCGGATTTCCCACATATTTGTGGTGCCTGTTGTGGACTTTTTGGAGCTTTATGGCTCAAAGAGAAGTGTCAGTCAGGAAGATGATGCTGCGAGTCATACAAGGCAGTGTGTGGACCTTTTGGAGCTTTATGGCTCAAAGGGAAGTGTCAGTCAGGAAGAAGATGATGTGAGACACACAGCTGAAGGACAGGCCTAGTGGCGTTTTGATGGGTTGTGCAGACTTACCTATTTCTTTTTTAGTTTAACCATTTGATGTGGTGACATCGAATTGAACCCCGACCCACTGAGATACCCACAACTCAAACCCAGGGGCAGAGTCTCTGCCAGATGTGACTGAGCACAAGCAGGGAGAGAGTCTCTTCAGCAAATAGCAAAAGTCGATACAACTCCCGTTGAATCGCCTGCTACAACCCTACTGTTAACTCTACCCTGGCTGATCTCATGACGAGGTTGAAGGGAGTGGACACTGTTAACTCTACCCTGGCTGATCTCATGACGAGGTTGAATGGATTAGATGTCTCCATGACCTCCCAGCTGGACGGGGTTGTGTCTGACATTGCAGCCATCAAGCAGAAGTTTGGTGTTCTACAGGAGAGATGGAGGTGTTGAGACAGGAGGTGATCTTATTATGCAGAGAAAACATGACATTGAAAGATGACAGGGACGATTTGTGTGCTCGTGTTCCAAACTTGGAGAAAAAGGCGGACGATCTGGAAGGAAGATCAAAGAGAAATTACCTGACAGTCACACAACAGTCTCTACATACACACTCACATGCAAAGACAATCATACGCGCCGCGCACACTACCACCAATCTGACTCCCTTCCTTTGAATAAAACAAATCAGCATACCACTATAAAGTTCTTCTCCAAAAGAAAATGTTTCCTTCTTTTTGCGCCTAACTTCTTTTGGCGTGTGCGGGCTTTAATTTTCTCTTTTTCTTTGGCCAGTATGTAATTCATTCCACAATATTCCACCATACGAAAAAAAAAAACATCTAACATCATTTTCGATGCACACATTCATTTTTTTTCTGGGTCACACAGATGCTGAATCTGCCCTGCACAAACAAATCACTATGAGTTCACCAGCCCCAAACGTCCCAGGTTCTTTCCGTCATTTTCTTTTTCTTTTCTTTTTTTTTTTATTTTGCTCAGAAGAGATTAAGAAAGTTTTTTGGCAGTGGATATTACGTTAAGGGCTGAAAGGAGGCAGTCAGGGTTCCAGATACAGGGTGCTTGCCGTAGCAAACAAACCAGACATTATGTTAATGAAATAGCATCACAGGATGCACATCTTACCCATCGAATGTGTGTTCGGGTAGAATTTGGAAATAATTCCGATCCCAATCAAAACGATTTAGAATTCAAGACTGCGAGTAAAGCTTGTATCTAAAATTATCAAACATGTCCACACATCCCATACTCACCCTAGAATCAACCACGAACATTTCTTCTTCTTTTCTTTCTCTCTTCTTTGTTTTCTGCCTCTGACAAAAGAACCACGTAATCTATTTTATTTCTCTCTCCAAGAGCACAAATTACTACTAGAAAAAACAAGCAAACAAACAAACGACCGACCGATGATGAGCAAGCACCCTGTAAAGATACGTATTCAACGCGAGTTCAAACAATTTGGTTTTTTTCTCACATGGTACATGACACTGATTTTATACGAAATGAAGAAGGAAGAGAGGGAGACCAGTGTTGCCCTTGGGCGTCAGTTGAAAGCACGTCTTTCTGTTAAACTCGGTCGTTCTGGCAGTGTGGAGACAGATCATGTGCCCCACCTTAGCAGCAAGCCTGATTCCCCAGTGATTGCCAGACTAACATTTTTACAACAAGCCTGATTCCCCAGTGATTGCCAGACTAACATTTTACAACAAGCCTGATTCCCCAGTGATTGCCAGACTAACATTTTACAACAAGCCTGATTCCCCAGTGATTGCCAGACTAACATTTTACAACAAGCCTGATTCCCCAGTGATTGCCAGACTAACATTTTGCAACAAGCCTTGTTCCCCAGTGGTTGTCAGACTAACAATGTACAAGGATAAAGAGAGAATTTTTAACGAAAAGAAAAAAAAAAACTAAAGGGGAGTAAATTTTTTCGTAGGCGAGGACTTTTAAGTGTGTGAGGTCAGGAAGAAGTTGACTGTTTTCATGACAACAAAAAGAGCAAGAGGAAAGAGTGTCTATGGTGTTGATACCTGATTATTGAGGGGAAATGTATTGTCTGTCTGCTGATAGTGCCATTCAGTGTCTGTGGTGTTGATCACCTGATTATTGAGGGAAAAGTACTGTCTGCTGATGGTGCCAGTCAGTGTCTGTGGTGTTGATCACCTGATTATTGAGGGGAAAAGTACTGTCTGTCTGCTGATGGTGCCAGTCAGTGTCTGTGGTGTTGATCACCTGATTATTGAGGGAAAAAAGTACTGTCTGTCTGATGTGTGCCAGTCAGTGTCTGTGGTGTTGATCACCTGATCATTGAGGGGAAAAGTACTGTCTGTCTGCTGATGGTGCCAGTCAGTGTCTGTGTGGTGTTGATCACCTGATTATTGAGGGGAAATGTACTGTCTGTCTGCTGATGGTGCCAGTCAGTGTCTGTGGTGTTGATCACCTGATTATTGAGGGGAAAAGTACTGTCTCTGTCTGCTGATGGTGCCAGTCAGTGTTTGTGGTGTTGATCACCTGATTATTGAGGGGAAAAGTACTGTCTGTCTGCTGATGGTGCCAGTCAGTGTCTGTGGTGTTGATCACCTGATTATTGAGGGGAAAAGTACTGTCTGCTGATGGTTCCAGTCAGTGTCTATGGCGTTGATTGATCAGCTGATTATTGAGGGGGAAATGTACTGTCTGTCTGTTGATGGTGCCAGTCAGTGTCTGTGGTGTTGATCACCTGATTATTGAGGGGAAATGTACTGTCTGTCTGCTAATGGTGCCAGTCTGGTGGAAATGAAATTTGGGAGGGCTGTCCGGAAAACTTTATCGCGCATTACGGGGATATGGTGTGCATGAGTCTGACCATGTGAATGAATGTGATTGTGGGAAAAAAGACTCAATGTGTGTTACAGGAATATTGAAAAGCACAGTGCTGTGAACGATTGCTGTCAAAATGATTTGTTGTCTGATGTGGAGTGGGAAAGACGGGAGGGTGGGGAGTCCAGTTGGCATTGTAATGATTGTGGTGTTGTGCCAGAATCCCGTTGTTTCTATGACGTCACAGTGCATGTTTTGGAGGTAAGATCACTAAACGGGAAAGACACTAATTCTAAATTTAGACTGGTTGATCCGGTTGCCAAAAATGAACCATCCGTGCCAGATTCTCATTCTAACCTGGTGTCTTAACACCCTAGAGAGAGTTCAGCTGAGGTCAGGGACAAAGCCGGTTATGTTTACACGCTGATTAGTGTTTCTGCTAGTCCTGTGCGTGAAAGTTGCACGCATGTTTTATAATACTGTTTTAAATAACGTTTGCTCACATTCGTTCTTACTTTCGAATGCGAATGGTTTGATGTGTAAAAATCTATGATTGAGATTTTATTTCTTTGTCTTGTCTCTTGTCTTTCCACTTTGTTTGGTTGAAACTTGCATTGAATCTTTGAGTGAGAAAGTTCAACCTACACTTCATTCATGTACCTTAGCATTTGCACATAGCAGCACACACTCTACTTACCTGGTCAGTCCAGATGCTGGTTTGGGCTTTTTGGTCAGAATTCTTTACAAGCCCTTCAGTGGCACCAGCTACCAAGTCCCAGTTGAGGTCTGTCCCCCTATGTGAGTCTCCGGGCCTAGAGTGCTACTGTCAAAGCCGTCTTTGCCATGGTAACCATCTACAGCTGTTCTGTCGCAGTGCTAAGGCCAAACTGTCTCCTGTAATAAACTGGAGGCCCTAGCACTGGTCTGTCCCTACAGTCAGTGATACCCTGAGTGCGACCAAGCTCCTGAACCAACGAGAATTCAGCAGCTCCGTCCTCTTTGATCTCACGTGCCGTACTGCAGGAGCTCTCGTCTGTTTACCTGACCCTCAGTGAACACTTCTCAAGTGATGCACTTCCGCTGAGCTCGCCTGTATGCACAGCATCTGCGCGTCACTACACTCCCCCCACACTTTATGATGAAAGCTTTTCACACAGAAACCCTTCACACAGAAACCCTTCACACACCCTTCACCTCACTGGAGAGTTCAGGTCCATCAATAACAAGCACAGACACAGATGCTTCGACTACACTCAGGTTTGTCTCCAGATCACAGGTCTTGATACATTTCTACCAATTTGTCTCCTCGCAGGGAAAAAATGCTCTAGATCCTTGTGGCTTAACCCTTGGGGCACAGCCATGGGAGGACACTCAGCCATTGGTGTCAACTCCCTAGGCCATCTGGTTAACAGTCACACGTCCCATAAACTGGGTAGCCCCTTAGAGCGCACAGGGAACAGGCTGGACCACTCAGGGAAACCACTCAGATGATGAGGGAGAATGGCAAGGCTGATTTCTTGGGCGTCCTTAGGGATGAGGCAGAAACGTACCTCCAGTTCATCTCAAATTCCATCATGCCTAGTGCCCATAGGGATGAGGGGAAAACGGACTCCCTGTTTACCTCAACCTCCATTACACCTGGCATCCTTGGGAGTGAGATGGAAACACATTCCTCAAGTTCCTGTCCTCATCAACCTCCACCACACCAAAAATATCCCAATGCCCTGCTCCAGAACCTGAGGTGTTTCATCCCTGTGGGAGCCTCGCTCAGTGTGACACTCCAAAATTGGGGTTGTCAGCAGCTGGTCTGGTCTTGGCCGTGCGACTTGCAGGCACTGGAAAGGCGTTTGGGAACTTAGACCTAAAAACCTCGTCCAGGAAGGCGCCTTAGATACTAACCAGGTCTGGATAGTGAAGGAAATGCCCGGTGTAGGCACTGGCAGCTATCCACCCTCAGGGCAGGCGATAGTGGTGGGACACTCTGCCATTGCTTGGCAACAGCCCAGTTCAGAACTAGCTTTTCTCTTGCTCACTCGCATAGTCTCAGGCACTGGGATCGCAAGCGGAAGGCATAGGGTATTTTATGTCCACTGGTGCTGGCTACGTCTTCTGACAGCATTGCCGCTTCTGTGGGCTCATACAGGCCACCAGCACCAGTAGTGCCTTCCACTGAATGAGAGCTGGCACAGACTTCAGATGAAATGTTTCTGGAACCAGCTCTCCCACTTGTTGGCTAAAAGCCTTCAAGGCCTCCATCTGGCAGTCAGTGATGACTGTATTGCCCGTGATGGTGCGGTGCTGCTTGTTGATGAATTCCACCAGATTATTTCAGTTTCCACATGGTCGCAGTAGACAGGCCATTGCCTATTTAAGTGCCTGTGTCCACCACTGTAAATGAAGGTGGCAGTCTTTCATCAAATACGCCGCGCAGATGGTGAACGAAGGCATGAACCTTTAGATACCTGTTTGCTTCAACACAAATAGGAATTAAACGCTTCCTGCCCCTCTTTGGGTTCCCCAGCACGTGGATCCGGCCGCCTTTGCATTCCGGACCTGTGGCGATGTAAAGACGTGTGCTAGTGAGAAGCTCTGGCATCCTGGATCTCAGCAGTGGGGCTTGAGCCTGTGTGTTTTCCGAAGTACCCCATGCCCTTTGACACGGCCAGCTTTTCCCTACAGGTGTGCTCTGGCCTTCAAGAAGACAGCCCATGTCAGAGGAGCTTGGCTCGTGAGTACACTGTCCAACCACTGGCCCTTTGTCAGAGGATTCCCTGTCCATTGAAGAACTTTCTCTGGATCTTAAAAGGCCTGTCTTGGGACCCTCATCAAGCCGGCTAAAATGTCCACTGTCCCCACTGTCCTGAGTATCCTTGGCTGATACCTGTCAGGATGATCCCCCCAAACAACGTGATTTGCCAGTCCTGTCTAAATCCTTACCCTGGCATTTTGATCTGTTGTCCCTCATGGTCTTGTCCACTTTCATCTTAGAACTGACCCTGACCCTAGCAATGCGAACAACCTCAGGCCCTGCTTGAGCTGACTCTGATGTATTTACCTGAGGAATGCAATCCACCTGGGGCTGATGAAGTACTTTCAGCATTGAATCACCAGGCATATGTGGCAGAGTAGTTCAGGAGGCTCCCACTGACTTGAACCATATCGAGGGATGCACCTCGGAAATTCTGCCATCGAATGTGGTCCTTACCGCATTGCCAGAGTGTAAAGGAACTGGAACCTTGACTGAAGAGCTGGAGTCGCCCCCTTCCTTCCCATCTCTTCCCTAGACTAGTTCTGCAGCCATGTCCTGTACCACCTGCAGTCGTCTCTCCTGTACTCAACCTGCTTGCAAGAAAAGCACCTCACACTGGAATCAGGGTTGTCAGGAGTTTGCTTTGCACTGTCTTTGGTCAGAAGCTGCAGATGAGTGGTCAGCTTTTCTGAGAGCTGTTTAAGAAGCTGTTCAGATCCTGCTTGGAAAAACCTGTTCTGACCTGTTGCTCTTGATTTTTCCTCCATGCCTCATTCACGAACAGTGAAAACATGCTGACACCACTTTACTCTCTGGCCTCTTCCACAGTTCTGGTGTGGGTATTTCCAATAGGCATATTTACCTGCCTCCTTGTCCAGGCCACCAGTACACAATTTGCTGACGGCCTCGCCCTGTGTATATTTTACAAGCGGGCCCCGGACAAAGTCAGCAAGCATTGAGACCCTGTCAGCCCAGTCCTCATAGGACTTCCCTGGGTTTTGTTTGGAACTTTGGCTTGGCTGTTTCAGTCAGCTCTCTGACCCTGAAACGTGCTACCAACTTCATTATCTGGCGATATGAGCACTGGCTGTCAGTTTGGGTGGCTATAATGAAGACGTCTCAGACTTTTCCTTCCAAACACCATACCAGGTAATCCTGACTCTCACTCTCATTTTCAGACCAGTGAGGGGCTGTTCCATAACTGTCGATCCTGTACTTTAGTGACAGCCAGTTTGAGTTCCTGTCATATACCAAAGACATTGTGGTAATCTCCGTGGTCCCCTGTGGTCCAGAATGGGACTGTCTGACGGGACTGTTTTCCCTGCTGCTGTCTGAGGGGTCAGAATGCAATTTCCACTCACTCCCAGTGCAGACATGGGGGTCATGTCAGTAACGTCCAATTCTGTGTGACCTACACCTCTAGCGCCTACTCCAGGTTGCTCTCGAGGGGGAGGGAGAGCCTGATGGGGTCTGTCTTGTCTGCCATGCCTCCTGCCACTGTACAGATGCTTCTTATCTCTGTAATCTCAGCCATGATCTCCAGCAACATTTTGATGCCTGTGGTTAGTCGGTGCTGGTGACCTGGACCTGTCTGAGTAGGAAGAAACGTACATGTAATGTTTAGGTCTCCATCATGGTGCCTGTGCTGTCGTCTCTGTGACACAAAATGTGACCTTGTTTTAGTATTCAACTGCTTAAGACTTTGCTTAAATTCCTGCAACAGAGACTTTGACCCAAATCTGTGTCAAGGCTTTCTGCTAGAGGCCGACCTTGACAACGATGTAGACCTCCTATGTGATCTCTGTCTGTGCCTTCAATCTAAGTAATCAAGTCTAAAAGACTTGCTTCTTCCTGGCGATTGCTTTCTCACCTTTCTGGAGGGAAGGGGTTCCAAATTTTCGGCAGACCCAGGAGAGCCCACTTCCAACACAATCAGGTTGTCCTAAAAACTTTGTGGAAGAGCAGGAACTGGTGGCAGCTCAGCAAACAAGGAACTGGCATCACTGGGTTCAGTGGCTTGATGTGTGCTCTTGCTGGGCCCCCAAATGAAGTGAGGTTCAAAAATCATCCATGGACTGCTGTTCATTCTGTGTGGGTAAGGGAGCACTTTTTTTTTTTTTTTATTTCCCCCAATGCACTGGCCTGCTTTGGGCTCTATAGTCTCCCAAGGCCCTCTGCTGCGTTCCAAAATAAATCAGTGCATGCAATACGGTATGAACATCACCATGGACAATGTGATTTCCCTCTTCCTTTCCTTACACACACTAACAGTGCTGCTCAACCCAGAGGCTGTGCTCATATTCAGCCCTATGGTCTACTGAATGAATCTCTCTCCCCCTTTTATTAATTCCTTGGCCGGAAAGTGCTAGTGTTGAGCGCAATCAGTACCTGGTCTATGTAAAACACACACACACAGCGCTATTTACAACTGTTGTTTCCTTTTGTTATTACATTATAGCTAAGGCTGTAATAATTAAAGGTGCTACGTAGATCCTACTCCTGACCCCAATAAAAGTGTTTACCCTGCATTTTGGAGAGCTCGTTTATATACTGGGGCTCCTGCAGATTCACATACATGCACTTTACCTTACCGGATCAGTCTAGACACTGGCTTGGGGCTTTTAGGTCAGAATTCTTCCCAAGCCCTTCAAATGGCACCAACTATCAACTCCCAGTTTGGGTCTGTCATCCTATTCAAGTCTCTGAGCCTAGAGGTAGTGCCAGTGCTCTGTCAAAAATCCTACAGCTGTCCTATCACAGTTGAGGCTAAGCTGTCTCCTGTAATAAACTGGAGGCCCTAGCACTGGTCTGTCACAGTGCTGAGGCTAAGCTGTCTCCTGTAATAAACTGGAGGCCCTAGCACTGGTCTGTCACAGTGCTGAGGCTAAGCTGTCTCTTGTAATAAACTGAAGGCCCTAGCACTGGTCTGTCACAGTGCTAAGGCTAAGCTGTCTCCTGTAATAAACTGGAGGCCCTAGCGCTGGTCTGTCACACAGTGCTAAGGCTAAGCTGTCTCCTGTAATAAACTGGAGGCCGTAGCGCTGGTCTGTCACAGTGCTAAGGCTAAGCTGTCTCCTAGAATAAACTGGAGACCCTAGCACTGGTCTGTCACTAGTGTCAGTAACACACTGAGCACGACCTAGCTCCTGGACTAACAAAAAGTCAGCAGCTCCGCCTTCTTCAAGCCCACGTGCCGTACTGTTGGAGTTCGTCTGCTTGTTTACCTGACAACGTCAGTGAACGCTTCTCACTTCTGCTGCTGAGCTCTCCTGTATGCGCAGCATCCCTGCGTCACTACAGTGATGATTTTTTTCCCTGGTTATAAAACTTTTTGTCAACCTTGTTTAAATTTTCAGGGGCAGCTTGGACTTCAGGTGGTGTAGTGTGTCTCATTAAAAATGAAATCGTTCCATATACAAGACAAACTAATGTTTCCCATGGTTTCTTTGTCACGTTTATCATTGACAAGACTGTTTCATCCCCCCCCAAAGATGTTTTGTACGTGTGTTCCTATACGCCACTCAATGATTACAGGTACTATACAGCTGTTGATGTGGAAGGATTTATATGTACATGAAAGTGGTCTGCTTAGTGTTGGAAGGAATTCCCAAGATAAAGTTTTGAATGGATCTAGTAAGCGTTTGTTGACTATGTGTCTATTCCGTGTCTATGTGTCTATTCCGTGTCTATGTGTCTATTCCGTGTCTATGTGTCTATTCCGTGTCTATGTGTCTATTCCGTGTCTATGTGTCTATTCCGTCAGCCATCGCCAGGGTTTCACCAGCCATGGTACTGCGTACAACACGACGAATTGTCTTTGCATTCCAACAGACAGGTGACACTTTACCATTTTCCCCAGTGATAAAGATCATCTGTCCTCCTTGCGTAGCTCCATCAGACAGATTTCCAAAAGAGACATCACTGTATACAACCAAGGCAGGTTTTTGCTCCAGCATTTTGAAACTTCAGGCACATCTTTTCAGATGTGTCTTTTTATGATTTTGTTGGCTGTAACCAGATGTTCTACTTTGGAGTCTTTTACACCAGCTGCAAGCTTCAGTCAGTCAGTCAGTCATTCCCCTGACCGCTAGGGTCGTTGGGGGGACGTGATGAGGCAGCCGCCATTTCTATCTGGGCTCTTCTGTTGGTAGCTGTCGTGAGGAGATCTGGCATGGTCATTTCGGTCCAGTCCTTTATATTTTCGGACTAGTTCTTTGACTCTATAGAGGGAGAATTCGACCTGTTCTGGTGTATGGGATTTCAGCATGGGCAACAGCTGCAAAGTCCAACCTTGACCACATCAACAAGATCCAGAACCAAGCTCAGCGTCTCATAACTGGCGCCATGAAATCCACTGCAATACAGAAAATGGAAGAGGCCACTGGACCACAGCCCCTAGAAGACAGGAAGGACACAAAGACCATCATCCAGGCAGCAAAATTCAAACGCCTCAATAGCCACCCAATGAATCAAAGGATGAAGGAACCCACCAAGAGCCAACTAAAAAGAGGCAGCTTCATTCACCAGTCGAGAAGACTTGAACGACAATGCCAGTCACGATGGAACTTGAAGCAAAGCCTATCCCTGGCCATGGAGCACATCTGCAGTCAGTACCCACAGGAAGACTGGACCCATGTCTTTACTGATGGGTCTGCCACAGAAGCAATGAAAGATGGAGGAGCAGGAATATTCATCCGCTACAGAGATGGTGAACTTGAACTTGCAGTCCTAACAGGAAAACATTCCACCAATTTCCGAGCCGAGCCGGAAGCCATCAGTGAAGCAGCCACAGCAGTCCTGCAAACTTCACAAGGACAACAGGGCAGGTGGTGGTGTTCTCTGACGCATTATCTGTTCTCCAAGCCCTCAAGAACTCCCACAACATAATGAGCCATGATGAAGCAAAGACCATCATCAAGGCTCAGCAGCGGAAGAAGTGGCAGCTTTCAGCACCAAAACACAACCCACATGATGGCTGCTTTTCTCTGCAATGACGGGAACAGGTGCAGATCTTCTGAATGAGAACTGGACACAATCGTCTGCGCCACCACATGCACACAAAACTCGGCATTGGACAGTCTGGAGAGTGCCCTTGTAGTCAGGGACAAATGACAGCAGAACATATCCTCCACAACTGTCCGACACATGCTGCATCCCGAAACAAATACTGGCCGACACTGACAGCATTGAGGCCAAGCTGTACGGCACTCTGGAGGAGCTGCAGCTCATTTTTCTTCAAAACGTCTAGCAACAAGTCTTGCTATTGGTACTAATTTTTCTGGTGTTTCTTTCAAAGTGCATACCCATCTTGTCGGTACACACGCGTGTCCTTCATTATGCACTTCTTCGTAGACTTTATCCTTTTCCCAATGTTCAAACTCTTTGCTTCTGACCAAGATATACCATCCACCAACAAATGTCTCCTGTTTTTTTAGTTAAATTTTCTAAATCTTCTACTGCTGATAAATCAGCAGATTGACAGACGCCCTCAAATTCAGGCTGTAAGTATTGCAGGTTGAACCAGTTGTTATTTCTTCTTGTTACTTTTCTTGCTCTGCCTGACACTGTCGCTGATATATTCTCTCCAGTCTCTTGACTCTTGTAACGTACAGTCTGTCCAGTTTTGATCTGAGAACTTTGTGTTTGCTTGTCTTCTGTTTCTTGTGTGTTTCTCACTTCATGAATTGAATCCTTTTGTCAGAGTCACTTTCTGTTTCATTAGAAAAGTAGTTAAGGATTCAGAATCAAACACTTACTGGAGAATATTTCGACAGGGTCGCCCTGTCTTTATCAGCTCACTGTTGCTGTTGTGGCAGCGAGGCCTGGTGGGGCGACTGTTGTGTGGGGTGAACGGTTGTCAGGATTTGATTATATTCAGCAGAAGGGAAATCCCATTCATGGCCATTCTCATTACCCGAACCCATGACGACAGCGTCTATAGGAAACCCACCCACACTGACCAATATCTGAACTTTCACTCTAACCACCCCTTCCAGCACAAGATATCTGTTGTCAACACCCTCATGCACAGAGCCTCTGTACTGTGTTCCACTAAGGAGGAAGAGCTGAGAGAAGAACACATCAAGACTGCCCTTTCTGCTAATGGATACCCCGCATGGATGTGGGACAACCCTCGAGTTCCCTACCCTTCTTCTACAGATACGGACAGTGTGAAAGTGGGATCCCTTACATTAAGGAGTCTCAGAGCGTCCAGCCAGGACCTTCCAACAACATGAATGCAACAACATGGATGCAAAGTGTTCAACAAACCCAACAACTCCCTACGCCAGCAGCTGACTCATGTCAAAGACAAAGCAGACCCCACAAGCAGAGTGGTGTAATGTACCAGGTAGGCTGTCAAGACTGTGCCCATACCTACATTGGCGAGACAGCAAGACCACTTACTACCCGCCTACAGGAACACCCAAACCGATCTACTTCGGCCATACACGAGCACATACAAGCCACAGGCCACAGTTGCAGCCCCGAAAAAAAAACAAGATCTTATCTACAGAGCCCTTTCTCACAAAAAGAAAAGTTAAAGAAGCCAGCCATCGAAATTAAGACCAGACGCCCCAGCCTGAACAGAGATCAAACCTTTGAACTTCCCCCCATCTACAATCAGATCCTGACAACCGTTCACCCCCCACACAACAGTCGTCCCACCAGGTCTCGCTGCCACAACAGCAACAGTGCGCTGATGAAGATAGGGCGACCCTGTCGAAATATTCGGCAAAGTTCTCACACATGTCTTGCAGTTCTGCATTGTTGAAGTCACCTCCATTGGTGACTTAGTAATCTTTTGGGTGGTCTAAAATGCTGATCCAGTTTGAAATGAATTTCTGCACAAATTCTGAAGACCTTTTGCTTGTCGTGATAGCTCCTGCACTAAATCTGGTGAACTCACCAATAACACATAAATACCACACATCCTTTTCAAGTTCATGTAAATTAACTGCTACCGTGTCATTGAATTCTGTTGCTTTTGGGGCAATCCAACAACTGGCCTTGGCCGTTGTTTTTGATATCTTCCACAAACGTCACATTCCTCAACTATTTCTTTCAGCATTTGTGTGATTTCGTGTTTATCTATCGCCGCATTCTTTCATAGTTGTTGAAGTTTTTTTCTGCTGAAGCATGTCCAAATTGCTTATGTAACTTTATAAGTTGTTTCTTTTGATCTGTTTTGTTCACTTTGCCTTTCAAAAACAGGACTTCTGATTGAGGTATTGTTTCATTCTCATCAGTACTGTCATGCACACTGAGTGCTTCTGCATTTAAATCAGCATTCTGTTTATTTTTCCTCCTTTCTTTCTCGTAATATTTATGCAGTAATGACCAGTTGAAGTTAAATCAAGAACTACAGCTTAGATCAAGAACTATAGGTATATCAAACATCATCGCTTAATCATGCGGTACATCAAGAACAGCTTTGGCTTTCTTGAGAGATGATTTTCAAGCAATAAGGAATATCTGAAGCTACAACTTGTCCATCACCAGTCTGAATACTTTGTTAGTTTTCACCTGTCACTGCAGGTACAGACACATGATGTGGACTTCTTTCTAACTCCATCACCAAATCTGAATACTGTGTGTGTCTGTTTGGATTCCACAGTCAGCTGTTCTTTGTCGTCCAAGTCTACAATGTATCGATCCAGCCACCTCTTACCACACACTGTAGTAGTGCATGTAGTATCGATCACCGCACAGCCAAATGCTTCTGTCATCAAAATTTCATTTTCTTTTATTCCTTTGGTAAAGAGTGCCAGGTTACAATGTTCTCCTTCTTCAACTGTTTCTGTCAATTTCACTTCTTCCTTATGAGGACAGTCTTTTGCGCAATGATAAATTGACAGAAGTATGGCACATCTACTTCTTTTTTTTCAAATTTATTTATTGGATTGTTCTTTTCTCAGTGTCATCATCATGCCTTGATTTGCTATTCCTTCTACTGTGTAAATATGTTGAACTTAGTTCAGACCTCCTCATTTGTAGGCCTAGATCTATTGTTTCTAGTGTAGAATGCTGACTCTTGTTTAATAGTAACAGATGAAGAAGTTTGTTCATTTTGACCGCTAAATATTCTTTTGAATGCTGGCTCCATTGATTCAAATTTTCTGTCTTGTGCTGCAGTTAATGCCAGTTTTTTTTTCTTTCTGTGATAAACCAGAAGCTGTCAAGTAGCTTGAATGACAAAACCATCTGGCATTACCATTCCATGTTTCTTACATTGTCCATAGCGTCTCTCATATTCATTAATGAACTCATCCATTGTCATTTCGTTTGATTTAGTAACTGTGTCAAACTCTCGGAAAGCTGTGTATGACAAATCCACCTTATCTCTCAAGTACAGCTCGTCTAGAGCTGTAATCAAAACTGTCACTCCATCTCTTTGATTTAATCTACCAACGGGAATTTCAAGCGATTTTGTTGTAGCCTGTTCTGACAAGGAACTCTAAGTTACGGCGAGGGCCTGCTGTTCTCCTGGAACATCTGTCAAGCGCCTCCATATTTCAAGTTCGTGTTTCCAATCTTCATAAATACTGCCACTTTGTAAAACTGGAGGGTCCTTGTGCCCGTACGCCATTTTTTTTTTCCTTTTTTTTTTTTCTTTTAAACAAACCACGCTTTGCTCCCGAATGAAAGTTCCACCAGCCTCTAGCTTCCTTCGTTGGCCAGCATCCTCAACGCCATCTTCGTTGATCTTCCCCACGACAACCGTTTACCCCTCCCCCCCTCAACCCAAACATTCTTTGTACTTATCTCCTTTTAAATATGCGCATGCACAAGGTCAATCACGTTGTCACTTCCTTCAAAACATCGCGAGTCCGCCCGACACATTTTTCTATAATACAAACACGGAGAGAGAGAGAGAGAGAGAGAGAGAGAGAGAGAGAGAGGAGAAAGAGAGAGGGAGAGAGAGATCTGGCGTACAAACGCTGAGGACGAGAGAGAGATAGAGGGAGAGAGAGAGGGAGGGAGAGGAGAGAGACCTGGTGTACAAACACTGAGAGCGAGAGAGAGAGAGAGAGAGAGAGAGAGAGAGAGAGAGAGAGAGACCTGGTGTACAAACACTGAGAGAGAGAGAGAGAGAGAGAGAGAGAGAGAGAGAGAGAGAGAGAGAGAGAGAGAGAGAGAGAGACTCAAACTAAATGGCTTTAATTGCAAAGGCCACCGACCTATCTGCGTTGAGGTCAAGAACAAAAGTAGAACACACACGCGCTCGGCGCAGATACTGAAAATGATGAAAGAAAAGATTTGCAGATCAAAACGTTCTTCCTGACATTACTCTGGCATGTTTGTGGTAACTGGCAACTGCTCTTCTCTTCGTTTTAGTGCTTTGAAAATGAGCAAAGCTACAGAGCGAGTTACAATTCTCTGTCCATTTTGCAGTAAAAGAAACAATGACAGTTGATGAACATTTCTAGTACGAGGCAAAATGTAATTATCTCGAATCTTTGTAGGATGGACAAACAATCAAAAACTGTATTTCGTCCTGGATTTTTGATTACAGAATGGACAGTTTTGGGACATTATCGCTATTTCTAAGTCGAAATCTCACGAACAACTTTTGCGAAATTTTAGGAATTGTAATATCAGTTAAATATTTTCATAAGAATCTTTTTGTGTCCTCTCATTTCTTGTTCCATTGGCAAATCATTTTGATTGTTTGTTTTCATTTCATATGCTGTTTTGGTA
>JADBJO010006941.1:67349-74849 GCA_016801955.1 Conus betulinus
TAAGATAACGTTTTACGAGATAGCAACTTGACGCAGTTGAAATGCTTTATACAAGAAAATTGATAGATTTCTGATGGTTCTATCATGTTTAATCGAAACAGGTTTGGAAATGTATGAAATTTTGCAGGAATATATTGCTGTCTCAAGCTACTTAGTGCTGGGCAGCACAAAACAAAACGGACTTCATCCTCTTTACTGTTTTTACACAGTGGGCAGATTAAATCGTTGTCATTGTGAGATCGATATTGGTAGCATTGCACAGCGATTTCTGAGACGCCAAGTCTGAATCTTGTCAACGTGATTTTCAAATGTCTATCTAAATTCAGTAACAGATGAGTTTTTCACTTCGGGAACTATACAAAACGCTCTGTACACACTAAATCTGTCACTATTCTTTATATGGAAATCCCATTCCTGCCACCTACATGAAATCAATCTTTCCTTGAAATCAAGTAAGAAAGCATTTATTTCCTCTACACCTTGGTTTGTCCAAACAAATCCATATCTAAACGTATACACACTTACAACGGATATTTGTAGCCCAAGTTCTTTTATTACGTGAATCTAAATCGAGCAGCATCCTATAGGCTTTACATGATGGTCTTGACTCATCCATTCAAGTTAGTTTTAGCCAGAATCGAATACATTTGAGTATAATTAGGCATCCTTCAGTCTCGGAAGACTATGGAGTTGTGCTGTAGGAGTCTATTCTGGTACAGCAACGGGTGTGGCTGGCCAGTCCGACGCGGGAATGACAGTCCCTGTGGCAGAGGGCACAGGTGAAGTCTGACGCTGGTCTGTATGCCTGGGCTGCAGCCTTTCTTCTCATTCTCTTTTCCCCGTGCTGCTAAGCGAGTGTCTCTTCGAACTTGGAGATATCTTTCTGCACAGTCTGTCTCCAGGCTGACCGTTCGAGGGCTGTTGCTTCCCAGTTGTTCTGGTCAATGTTCAAGGCTTTTAGGTCCCTCTTCCACACGTCTTTGAATCGCAGCTGTGGTCTGCCTGTGGGACGTTTTCCCTGCACAAGTTCTCCATAGAGGAGGTCTTTAGGGATCCGTCCGTCATCCATGCGCACGACATGACCGAGCCAGCGCGTACGTCTCTGTTTCAGCAGCGTGTACATGCTGGTGCATCCGGCTCTTTCCAAGACAGTATTGTTTGGGACCTTGTCCTTGCCAGGTGATGTTCAGAATGCGTCGGAGGCTACGCATATGGAAAGCATTGAGCTTTCGCGCTTGTCGGGCACACAAAGTTCAAGACTCGCTGCCATACAGGAGGGTGCTCACGACGCAGGCTCTGTAGATCTGGATCTTTGTGTGCTCGGTCAGCTTGCAGTTGTTCCATGCTTTCTTGGTCAGTCTGGTCATGGTGGTAGCTGCTTTGCCGATGCGACTGTTGAGCTCTGCAGTCAAGTGAGAGGGTGTCTGAGATATTTTAGCCCAGATAAACAAAGGCATGGACGACATCCAGTTCATGGTCATTGATGCTGATGACTGGGGGAGAGTCAACATCCTGTCCCATGACCTGTGTTTTCTTCAAGCTTATGGTAAGCCCGAAGTCTTGGCAGGCATTTCTGAAGCAAGTCATGAGCTGCTGTAGGTCCTTGGCTGAGTGGGCGGTTATTGCTGCGTCGTCTGCAAAGAGGAAGTCACGCAGGCACCTCAGCTTGATCTTAATCTTGGCTCTTAATCTGGAGAGGTTGAAGAGCTTTCCATCTGTCCTGGTTCGGAGGTAGATACCTTCAGCTGCAGGACCAAATGCGTGTTTCAGCATCACAGCAAAGAAGATTCCAAACAGGGTGGGAGCCAGGACGCAACCCTGTTTCACTCCGCTCCGTATGTTGAAGGCAGCTGATGCTGAGCCGTCAAAGACGACAAGCCTTTCATGTCTTCGTGGAAGGATCTGATGATACTGAGTTTTTTGGGTGGACATCCAGTCTTGGGGAGGATCTTGAAGAGGCCATCCCTGCTGACCAGATCGAAAGCCTTTGTGAGGGGCGGGCGGTAGCTGCCCATTGAGATGCGATGATCTCTCCCACCGTCGGAAGCAGCCCCTGGCGTCTGACTCTACGCCAACTGAGTATGCAGACTTATAACCGGTAGACTGCTGCTTCCCGTGTTTTGTCGACGCTGCAAAGCGAAGCTAGAGTGACCTCTCCAGAACGCAAAGCCTGGGTAAGTAAGTATGGAGGGCAAACTGTTACCCAGCAGCAGCAGCCCCCCCCCCCCCCCCCCCCTCTCTCCACGTCACTGGAATGGTCCATTGGAAAGGCAAACGCCGATACACATGGTTCCAGTGCCGTCGCAGGAGTTACCAGAACGTTGCTGTATACAGCCTCGGACTGCTTTGGGGGCTCCGACTCCCGATTTTTCCTCAGGGTTGACTCCCGAAGCCTTTCCTAAGAGTGGGTATAGCCTCAAGGCAGCGGAGGTTTGAGATCAGAGTTTTCCTTCTCTTAGGTGGGCTGTCTTCCCAGACTGTTGAGCCCCATCTGCCCAAGAGGGGGTGTTAGCCCCACACAAACCCGTTTTAACTTCCGGGTGAGTCGGTCTACATTAGTCTGACCTCAACCCTTCGACCTGTCCAGCTTGGGTGGCCCTACCAGGAGCATACAGCTCCCGTTGGCATAGCTCTCTGGGTCACAGAGGTACACAAGCTCCCACACCACGACAAGGAGTAGACCGTGTGGAAGACATTTGACTACTGAGTTGATAAATATTGGATATCGATTCGTTTCCCGATATATTAGATCATTTGGCATTTTCAACCCCTAAAAGCTTTTAAGGGCAAACACAGATGTATTTTTTTCAGAATGTTGAGCAGCATTATCTAAAACCCCATAACTCAGCCCCATACTGAACCATTGGTGGAATTTGTGTGTCAAATAACTTTAATATATAAACTGAGAGAATTGCATTTCAGCTTAGACAGTTTCTGTAGAATACACAACAAAGCACTTTTAGCTCTGCTCACGAAATCCTGACATGCAACAGAGAGAAACTCAGTCTTGTGGAGAAATAGATTCCTAAATACTTATACGCATTCACAACAGTTAACACAGCTGCCAAGTAACCACCCTTCCTAAATACACAACTATGTTAGTTTTTTCATGGTTACATTCCAATGCAGTGTTGATGCTGCCTGATACAAACTATTAAGAGAGAGAGAGAGAGAGAGAGAGAGAGAGAGAGAGAGAGAGAGAGAGAGAGAGAGAGAGAGAAGAGAGAAAACGATATCAGGAAAACTATATCAAGTAGAATCATGGAGAGAGAGAGAGAGAGAGAGAGAGAGAGAGAGAGAGAGAGAGAGGAGAGAGAGAGAGAGAGGACTGAGAGGAGACGGACGGGACGAATAGGTGGACAGATAGGCAGACAGATATAGACACAGGGGGGGGGGGGGGGGGGGGGGGGGTTAAGCACTGGAGATGGCATCAGCAGACAGACAGAGACAGGCAGAGATCCCTTGCCATCGCCTCAATCACTGGACGGCACAGAGAGGATTGAACCTGAACTGCCCTGTGTTATCACTGGTTGGCGGTGACAGACACAGATCGGTCAGGCTGAACGTTTAACATGGGAGCAGTTCATTTCATGATGGGGTGTATTTAAGACTGTATGTAACTCAAGTATGCAACAATCCACAAAATAATGAATAAAGGAATGAATTAATAATGATAATGATAATAATAATGATAATAACAATAAATAATAATATTGATAACGACCAAGGGTTGATGAAAAGAAAACAAACAACCTGGTGATGATTCATTGCAGGAAGGGAGTTCTCCAGAGGACGCCTGGATCCCTTTCATCCGATCCATGTACCCCGTTCTCTCACCACACCCTATTTCTTCCCGCCCCTTTTTCTTCAGTCGGGTTCCTCATACTGTGGAGAATGTTGCCGGACTGACTGTCCGTGTCAGACAGAATCCACTTCAACGCATTTCTCAAAGACTACAGCGACTTTTCAGACGTAACCCACCACCCCCCCACCCCCATCAACAGCAGGCACAGTTTTCACAGAAAACCCAGCAGGCCTGCAGGATGAAGGCTTCCAGGACACTGATCTTCAAGATGACTTTGCACAGCGTCAGTGTCTCCAGGCCCTGGGGAGTATTGGGGGAGCCATGGTCATCATCTCACAAATGCAATTCCGTAAATACTTGGACAAACCAACATAATCCCCAACACAACATCAACCCCACCAACATCATTTCTCAACTTCCCTCCATCACCCACCCGTCCATCCCCCCCAACATTGCTGACGGGGAGTGTGACATCATCATTCTCCACCGCCAGTACGGCATTCTGGTGGGTGAGGTCAAATCTGTCGGAGGGCAGCACCTCTCTACACAGTCACCAGCAGTCCAGCAACAGATCATCGCCAGGGTTGTCACGAAGGCCATAAAAGCAGCTGGACAACCAGGAGATCGCCCTCAAGCACCTTGTGCATGATATGGCCGGCGGCAACATCAGAGTGACAAAAGCGCTTCTTCTACCTAACATCACCTCAGCTCAGCTGTGTCTGCAGCAGTGAACAGCTCTCAGCAGCTCCAAGTGGTGAGTAGACATTATAAGTACAGCTTACAGCTGAGAAACAAGAACATGACATCTCTGATTACAGAGCAGATGAAAGCATGCAAACAGAACACAGACATCACGCAACATGTCTTTACTTGTCATCATCATTCGTATGTGATGACGTATTTGCTCAGTTGATTCGTCACTTTTTGTCAGTTCTTAATCACAGCACGGCGAAAGCCCTCTGCGACGTGTCTTTCTGTGTGAGAAGTGATCCACATTGTGCAAACCTCTTCCTCTTCACATTTTTTCATATCACTGTGACTTTGCACACAGTGACTGTGTGTATCGGATTGCAAAGATCAGGTTGCCTGTGTCACCTGTGACTGTTTTGTTTGATACTGGACGTCACCGTCTCCCATGTGTTCTTTCCATGATTGATCTCGCTCCCTTACTCTTCCACACAAAGCAGAGAGTGGAATGGTCAGCTGTCACACACCCAAGTTTAAAAAAGAACGGAATTAGTTTTACCAAACAGTACAGATAAACAATTTGTCTGTATGGTCTGGTAAAACTAATTCGGTTTCTTTTCAAAGTTTGCTTCATTTTCCGCCGCCCTCAGTCACCTCGTTTTGAAATTTTCAGATACCCATGTTTCAACCTCTGCTCTGTGAACACTGGTTAGCGACATCGTTCAGATGTTCTGGTTGGTTCTCGGTGTACACTGGTTAGCTACACCATTCAGATGTAGTGGTTGGTTATCTGTGCCTCTATGTACATTGGTAAGCTACATCGTTCAGATGTTCTGGTTGGTTATCTGTTCCTATGTGTACACTGGTTAGCTACATCGTTCAGATGTTCTGGTTGGTTATCTTGATCCTATTTTTAAATGACGGAATGGTGCTGTTGAGGTGAGGACTGGTCAATCATTAGGTTTGTGGACCTTGATGTTCTCAAATTCAGTGTGTGATATACCCACTGAGAGAAACACACCTATTTCAAACACTAAAGCGACGTTTGAAATAAAAAAAAGGGGTTAATTTTCCATTTGTTTAACTTACGAAGACCTTTGTTTCTTCTATTAGATTTAATTTTTATCTCTCACTGGGCACACATGTGTATTTAGCTTTCGATAAACAATTACTACAAAGGTTCACTGGGCACGCTGATGTGTATTTGGCTATGGATAACAATTACTAGAAAGGTTCACTGGGCACGCTGATGTGTATTTGGCTTTGCATAAACAATTCCTAGTAACGGTTGTTGAAAGTGTCATGCAAATACATACGCAAAATAATGCTTTGTACTTGCATTACAACCCCTGTTAATGACATAACCAAAATAACAGGTTTTACATGCATTACAACCCCTGTTAATGACATAACCAAAATAACAGGTTTTAAAATAACCCCTGTTAATGACATAACCAAAATAACAGGTTTTACATGCATGACAACCCCTGTTAATGACATAACCAAAATAACAGGTTTTACATGCATGACAACCCCTGTTAATGACATAACCAAAATAACAGGTTTTTACATGTATTACAACCCCTGAACAGACATGCCCCAAATACCAGTTTGTACATACAGTACAGCCCCTGACACTGACATTCCCTGGGTGATGGTCTGTCCACTGTGTGTCCTGCAGACTTGTGTCGCTCCACCCACACATCAAGGCGTGACACAGGCTGTCAGCCGCTGTCTGTGTTCCGATCAGCTGCCACAGCCAACAGCCTGGTGGAGCGCCTTGACCACAGGGGGACCCGACCCGTCCATGACGGATAGGTTGTATTACAACGCCTGGCAGCCAGGTAAGACATGAACTACACGTATTCTGAACATTCTGATGAGAATGACACTTTCCAACACCTGAATATTCACACACACACACACACACACACACACACACACACACACACACACACACACACACACACACACACACACTCACACTCACGCGCTCTCTCTCTCTCGCTCTCTCTATCTATCATCTATAGCCCACTGTGTGGTGTGTGTGTGTGTGTGTGTGTGTGTGTGTGTGTGTGTGTGTGTGTGTGTGTGTGTTTGTGTAATTCATTTTTCCCTCATTCGCTGAATGCCCAAGTAAACTGATATTCTCCATGCCACTGAAATCTGGCAAACAGTCCGGCTGCTGTAATTCAATCTGCAACTGAAAAAAAAAGTCCTGGGGTTGTCTGGCAGAACTCCATATTAAGGTGTACAGAGAAGAACAAGATGCGTGCTGTATATCAAAGTACTTGTGTCATCCTGAAGGTGATGATTGCCAACACAGGCATAGTTCATGCTATGGTACTGTGTCATCCTGAAGGTAATGATTGGCCAACACAGGCATAGTCAGTTCATGCTATGGTACTGTGTCATCCTGAAGGTAATGATTGGCCAACACAGGCATAGTTCATGCTATGGCACTGTGTCATCCTGAAGGTAATGATTGGCCAACACAGGCATAGTTCATGCTATGGTACTGTGTCATCCTGAAGGTAATGATTGGCCAACACAGGCATAGTTCATGCTATGGTACTGTGTCATCCTGAAGGTAATGACTGGCCAACACAGGCATAGTTCATGCTATGGTACTGTGTCATCCTGAAGGTAATGACTGGCCAACACAGGCATAGTTCATGCTATGGTACTGTGTCATCCTGAAGGTAATGACTGGCCAACACAGGCATAGTTCATGCTATGGTACTGTTCATCCTCCTGAAATGACTGGCCAACACAGGCATAGTTCATGCTATGGTACTGGGTTCACTGACACTCCTGTTGCAATGTAAACAACTGAAATAACTGAAAGAGAATATGGGGGTGCAGGGCATACACACATGTGAAACGCGCGCGCCCCCCCCCCCCCAACAAAACAAAAACAAAAAAAAAACAAAACAAAACACACACAAACACACTCTCTCTCTCTCTCTCTCTCTCTCTCTCTCTCTCTCTCTCTCTCTCTCTCTCTC
>JADBJO010006941.1:79849-83460 GCA_016801955.1 Conus betulinus
CTGTCTTTTCTGAACCGGTGCAGCAACCATGGTACCTGCCTGATGAACAGAAGATTAAGACAGCAAACACTCGGGATCTTGCATGGATCTTGGCCAGACTCCATCAACAAAACAATCAGGTAGTTCTAGGCTGGAGTGGCTTCAACCAGAAAGTGTCCACAACTGATCCCCTGTGACAATAGTCGGGCCAATGCCAATACTGAATGCCCCAGCCCATGACTTTGATACGCTGTGGACGGTTCTGCAAAACTGCCAGGCAATGACAAAGAAGATTGGTGAAAAGTACACAGTCATCACCTTTGACGAGCAGCTATACTGCAAAGCAAAGATGCTGCAATGGGACAAAAGCTGCCAGGATCTGGTCATTATGCTTGGAGGATTCCATACCCAAATGAATTTCACGAAAGTGATAGGAGAATTCATGGATTCATCAGGCGTGGAGAATATCTGGACTGAAAGTGGAGTCCTTGGTGAAAAGGCATGTGAACAAGTGATGAAAGGGAAAGGATGGAACCGTGTCATTCGCATTCACAAGTTGACATTAGAGGCGCTTTGGTCGATTCTGTGGGCATGCTTCACGGCTTGGGCCAAGGAGAATGACAAGCTCATCCGAGATGACTTGAAAAATGCAGCTGGGAAGAGTTTCAGATGCCTTTGCCAACAAGACGACAGAGGAATCAGTTCCTCCCTTGGAGACCTTTTGTCAGAAACGGAAGAGGTGCAAGTCCTGTTTCGCGAGTTTGAAGCTTCTTGTTCAGAGAATGCTACCTTTCAATTCTGGAGAACGTACATGAAGTTGATCTCTATCCTCTTGAGGTTCACACACGCTCTTCGTGAGGGAGACTGGAACCTGTTCCTGACATCATTTGCTGAAATGCTGCCCTGGTTTGGAGCATTTGATCATTTCCATTACACACGCTGGGGAGCTGTCTTCCTTGCTGACATGCACATGTTGCCCAAAACAGCTCCAGAAGTGCACAGAGGTTTTCTTGCAGGAGACTTTGTCACCAAAGAAACAAAAGAGAAGTTCAATGAAATACCTGATGACCAGGCAATTGAGCATATCAACAAAGCCGGAAAAGTGGCTGGAGGTCTTGTTGGTATAACGAAAACAGACTCCGCCCGTGACAGATGGGCCCTGTCTTTCAATGAGAGGGCCCAGCTGACACGAGACACGAAAAACATGTTTAAAGTAGCGGGCAGTGAAGAAGACGATGATGAGCATGATTGTGCACACAAAGATTTTGGTCCCAAAAAGAATGACCCAAGACCAAGAGTATGTTCAAAAGCTCACTGACCTTTTCGAAACTTACAATCCATTTGATCGCACTTCCCCAGAATTAGTCTCAATTACGACAGGGGACATTGCCAGTGAAGTGGTAACAAGTGACCTTTTGCATGCTGAAAGCACTGGAAAGCAGCTTGTGTCAGACTTTGTTGAGGACAGGCTGATAAAGAAGACAACAAGTTTTCATGACAGAATCAAGTCAAAGAATCTGCACACTTTTGAGAGCATGTACAATGTTGAGGTCCAAGTTGGAAAGGAAAAAAGCTGTTGCACTGAAGGCAGACAGAAAGCTTCTGACACGTGTGGTGACAGCAATGCAGGCAGGCAGAGATGTTGACATGAACAAAATGTTGGAGCAGGAGATTTGCAAAGTTCCACTGTCACTGGCAATGCCTGATGGCAGACTGCGTCTACCTCTGAACAAAGCTGACCTTGGCAAGATTCTCCAGCAAGACTTGCCTCATGTTGCACCAGGAGTATTACCGACATGTACTGTTATTGATGGCATGGCATTGATCCAGACACTGGGAAACAGGATGAACGCTAAAACACTGGGTGAATGGGCAGATGCTGTTGCTGATCATGTCAGTCATCTGTGTTCTCAATCGTTGTTTCCAGGTTGATCTTGCCTTTGATCAGTACAGGAGAAAACAATCAAAGCAACAGCTCGAAGTCAGAGGGTACGAGGCAAAAAAGCAATCAGACGAGACGTGCAAACAAGAAGCCAATCCATGGGCCACTGGGATACACACTCATCTGCTTAGATGAAAAACAAAGCAAGCTTGGCAAACTTTCTATGCACAGAGTTTAGAAGAAGTTCCAGAACCAAGAAGGATGTGAGCTGGTATTGAACGGAGGATTCACAGATCCTGCAAAAGTGTGGACGTCGTCTGGGAGAGATGTCTCACAGTTGTCATCTGCTGAGAGCATGAAGAAGCTGACACTCGCATTCTTCTCCATGCCAAGGAAGCATTTGAACTGGGATATGTGCAAACTATTGTTGTCAGCCGAGACACTGATGTCCTTGTTCTCCTTCTTGCCTATCAGCCACAGCTCAGTCCCTTTCTGTGGATGAATGCTGGCACACCTAAAAAGCAACACTTTGTTCCTGTTCACTCCATCAACATCACAGATTCGCAGAGGGAATCTCTTCTGGCATTTCATGCTGCAACAGGCTCGGACAGTACAAGCCAGTTTGCTGGAATTGGGAAGCGGTCAGCATGGGCAGTTTTTTCCAAAACAACTGTCACCTTTTAAAGAATCTTGGCAGGTCCAACCCCGTGATGCGCTCATTCTCCACATCAAACGGGCACATTATCAGATTCTTGTGTGGAGAAGAGCTTTGGAAGCTGAACCACACCTCCCTGCACCTGAGGACAGTGGGTGGGAACGGGTGGTTAGGGATGGCAATGAGATGCTTCAGCCGCGACTGATGACTGCCCAGCCCATCACTGCCTTCTGTGTGGAGCTGACCACCTGCAAATGCCGTGGGTCTTGTGCAACCCGGCGGTGCAAATGTACGTACAATGGGCTCGGGTGTACGAAAGCGTGTGGCTGCAAAGGCCTTTTGCACTATTCTAACATGAAATCAGCAGCGACCCTATTTTCTGGACTAGCTACAAATTTTGGCTTCCAGACTACTATGTCGAAAGTTATATGAAGACGATGGCACTTTCTAAAAGAGTTCCTGAAATGCTGCAGAGGTGGTAGCATTATCATGCAGTTGAAAACCTGTTCGCAAACAGTTGAGAAATGAATGAGACTGACAAGAATCTTACATAGCAAATCAACCCGAAATGAGTTACTACTGTAAATGGTTACGAATTCGAATTGATTGGCAGTGTCTGACTACACTTTGATACGTAAAGGGCAGGTTTAGTTGAAGCTATGTAAAAAAAAAAAATGCGAGCACGATCACACTATGTGAAATAGTTCCTGAAATGCTGGAAATGCTGTATCATTATTGTGTAACAGAAATTCTTTTCGGAAATGAATATAAACGAACGAGAGAGATTACAACAGGGTTTAAATTCCACATCAGTCTGAACCAGTGTTTCACTCCGAGGGAAAATCCCCCCGGTATCGAAATGACCTGGCGGAGATTCGAACCCACAACCCAGGATCACCAAGACTGTGGGTCCGGCGCTCTATCGCTGAGCTACTCCGCCACCACCCCCCCCCCTTATCCCTCTCCCCATATACAGATGTGGCCTCCTCCTCTCTCTCCCTCTCTCTCTCCATACACAGATGTTTGCTCTCTCTCTCCTCTCTCTCTCTCTCTCTCTCTCTCTCTCCCTCCTCTCTCTCCATACACAGATGTTTG
>JADBJO010006941.1:84619-92119 GCA_016801955.1 Conus betulinus
TTCCTTTGGCTAGTCCAAAAATTTGGACAAAGAGCAGAATTCAGAGCAAATAGGCTGATTGAGTTGAGTCCAGGAGGGAAATCTTTTATGTTTGTTGTGTGAATGGTTATCTTACACAGCAAATAATAAGAGTGTGTGTGGTTGATGATATAATCAATTCATTTTGATATTTACATTGTGTGATTATTTGCTTTTGTTGTTGTACTTTGTGGATATTTGATTGATAAGGATTGTATAACAGTTCATTATCATGGCTGAAGCAGTGAAACTTAGACGGGAGATCAAGGAGTGGGGAGAATCCCTAGGCCTCTCTGGTCAAGATTTAGTCTCATTTGTGACTACCCAGTATGAAAAGGAATCTGAAAAGGCCACAGAAGCGCCAGGAAAGGTTAAAACAGCTGGATTAGATGCTGAAGAGCAGAAAAAGCCCGCGAAGCTGCTGAGCGTGACAGAACCCGTGAAGCTGAAGAGCGAACCCGATTACGGGAACTAGAAGCTGCCGAGCGCGATAAGGCCAGAGAACATGAACTTGAGCTCAGAAAGATTGAGAATCAGCGGAGAATGGTAGCTCTTCAGACACGGCCAGCCAAAATTCACAACCTCCCATCCAAATTCCAGCAATGTCATTTTCTTTGGACCCTTTTAATGAGAACACGGAAAGTATTGACACATACTTAGACCGGTTCGAAAGATTGGCCAATGAATTCGAGCTAGCCCCAGAAAAGCGTAACATCAAACTAGCGCAAGGTCTTAGGGGCGTTGCTTATGATGTTTTATACCAAGTTACCTCCAAACAAAGTAACTGATTATGATGCTCTCAAACAAGCCCTACTCACCCGTTATGAACTGACTGCTGAAGCCTACCAAAAGAAATTTCGAAACTCGCGGCGTAGCAGGGGAGAAACCTATGGCCAGTTAGCAGATAGGTTAACCACCTTATCTCAAAAATGGTTGACACTGTCAAACCAGGCACAGACTTTTGATGGTCTGACTGAGCTCATCCTCTGCGAGCAGCTGCGTGACACAATGTCCACTGACCTGCAAACTTTCACGGCAGAACAAGGTGCTGCTTCACTAGCTGACCTGATCAAGCTAGCTGACAGTACACCACCGCCCATGATGAAGCAAATGCACACAAAAAGATGCGTGACAGGCAAAACCGGGATTCGAACCCCCCACTGTCACAGCAATCTCTCAAAACCAAAACCCACCCCCAAGTGGGAAACCACCACAAAGTGAGAAACAAACTGGTAAACCACACAGTGGTAACTCAGTCCCTGAGTCAAAACAGTGCACAGAAGCGTTTCTGCACGCACTGTAAAATGACATCTCACAACACTGCAGAGTGCAGAAAATTCTTTGGACCAAGACTCCACACAATTGCTGCGTACCAGGTAGTGTCTACACCCAAAAGCGGTGACACACCAGCTATGGTACTAACATTACTGCACCACCCATCAGTGAGCAGGTGTTTGTCAATGGCAAACCTGCCTCCTGTTTGTATGACACAGGATTGTCATACGATGCAGTAGTAAGAGCTTCCCTTGTGGAGCCAGCTGCTATTACCGAGGAGAGACAGTGCCTTTACAAGGGGCCGACCTGACTCTGCCACCTGCTACCTTACCTGTCGCCACAATTATGGTTGACAGTAGGTACATCAAGGGACAGATCAAGGCAGCCGTCATGGACAATCCGATCCATGATCTCCTACTTGGAGGCCGTTATGTCACCCTCGGGAACCCGTCTGAACCTGTCATTGTATCAACACTGCAGGTGAAGACCCCAAAGCACTTCAAAACCTCCTAAAAAGGAGATGAAAGCAGCTCAGCGAGCTGACCCCAACATTAGCTGCATGCTTCCAGAGGCAGCGCCACACCCGTCACCCCCCACTCGCAAGGGTGAATTCTTTAGGCGGAACGGTCTTTTGTATCGTAGGCTGAATAAAGATCATTCACAACTTGTGGTCCCGGCGCCACACCGGACCCGAGTGATGGAAGTGGGACATACACTCTGTTCGCCCAGGACATATCAATGTAGGGCAGACAGTGCAATGGGTGATGAAGCAGTACTATTGGCCAGGGATGGCAGAGGACATAAAGAAATATGTCGATTCCTGCCCCATGTGCCAACACTGGTCAGCAAGCCAAGGGGGTGATTCAACCCCAGGCCAGCCTGACAATCCAGACACAAGCCAACCGGAACCCAGTAATGTATTCCGAAGCTCCATCGGTGTCTTGGTGACTCCAGAGCTAGTGCCAAAAGCATAAGGGACCACGATCGGAATGGATTGTCAAGCAGGAGCTCTCTCTCGAGAGAGAATCTTTTTTCGGGGGGCCTATGTGACGTGACGCTTGACAAACGCCATCCCATCAGTCCCACTAAAACACCAAACCAAAAAAAATAGATTTCAAATTATGCCCACTCCCCCCCTCTCAACCCCCCCCCCCCCCCCCCCCCCCCCCCCCCTCTTTCTTGCTTGGGACAGTGCGAAAGGCCCAACTGACACGATCAGTGACACAGGAAAAAATTGCGTCACGGCAAATACGTGCCGCCTTTCGTTCTTAGCAGCCTACCTCCCTTCCCCCCCTCTCAACCTTCCCTCCCCATGCTGTACGATACAACGCAGCGTGGGAGGCGTTCTACAACACCGTCCGTCTCCCCCCCCCCCCCCCCTCCCCTCTCTCTCCTACCCCACGACACAAGGCATGTGCCGACACAAAGGCATGTGCCGACACAAAGGCATGTGCCGGCACACAAAGGCATGTGCCGCGCGCTCTCCACCACCACCACCCCCCCCCCCCCCCCCCTCCCTTTCATCCCTACCCCCGCCAGGCACCTGCACGTGCTCGCGAACACCTATGCGGACGCATAAATTAACTGGGGCTCAAACAGCTATACTGCCAGCTATACGGATGCATAAATTATCCCGTGCCGATTAGGATCAAACAATTTCCGAGGCGATTGGTGACTAGACTAAATCCCTCCCCCTCTCCCCCCTGATGAGTGAATGACAGGTTGTCTCAATGTGATTCGGCAAAGAGAGATTCATAAAACTAGGCACACACCGGCTCAGCTTCACTGACCCCTCAGGACTGCCTGTAGACAAGAGCAGAGGAAGACAAAGGGACAGAGGCCTAGGAAACTCTTGGTAACTCCTTGATCTCAAGTCATTCCCTGTTCATTCCCAGGAAAAGTGAGTTGGAACTCTGTTTTACATTTTTTGAATCTATGTATTGATTTTATGTATGCTGTGTGTGTTAGCATTGTAACTTTGTACAAATGCTTAGCAACATTTATCAAACTGATGAAGATTTATCTTGTGTAGTAGTTTGCTTGCCATCATATGGCAAAAGCTCTCTCCCAGTGGTTTTGATTCTTTGTTAACAATCTGACCACTGCTCTTTGTGTGCACCCTGACTTTGTCAGTGTGCAACTCTGTCTGTTAAGATAATAATTCATGATTAATTTTGATCAGGAAAACAGTATGCCTGTGCTAGGTAAAAACTGCTACTCTGATTTAAATACTGGTGATTATTGGAATGATTTGTAGTGTATGACTCTCTCTAAGTCTACACCACATGTGTACTTGGACTAAGCATAGCCCAAGTCAGTGTGATTTGATTCATATGAAACATGGAAGAGTTGTTAACTAAAACTGTAACATTGTATTACTGTCTCCTACCCTTTTGTGAGCTTAACTTAGCCATTAAACAAAAGTGGAGGTTAATAGTTATAGCAGAAACTCTACCATAGAGAAAACTTTGCTGGCTGAGTCTCACAACCCTTCTGAAAGAGAGGAAAAGGGTAAATGTGTGCACTCGTCAGACCAGCCACCAGATTCTCATCTACAGATCAAGTTCTCTTTATCGCAGAACTGGGATCCTGGTCACGCTACACATTGCGACTGAAACCAGGAGCTGGGACTTCGCCAGAAACCAGGGCGACACCAGACAACAGATCTACACCAGTGGGGCAGTCACCAGCCACAGGAGAGAACAACTGTCTTCTCCGAAGCAAAGCTAAGTTTGCTTACCACCTGGACTCAAACCCATCAGACCCTTACCCTCACTTTATGATGAAACATGAAACAGTGAGAACCTGTCTAAGGTATTAGCAAGCAAGGTGGATGTATAATAACCATATACATTCAGTGTAACTTAGACAGAACCCCTGTATGCCAACTTAAGCTTGCTGCACAGAGTGCCAGCGAGTAAAGTAGGAGTGAGGAAGGACCCCTCATTGTGGTAGTCCAATGAGAACTGAAACACAGCCTATGGAATTGTCACGCCATTTCTTATCTATGTATAAGTAATAAAAGTTGATGTGTGAAAGTGCACTTAACTTGTGTCAGTTCCCTGTGTGTTCAATCGAATGTTGAATGTTTGAACTTCTCTCTTCAATTCTGTATCTCGGAGCTATCAGTACTTTAATTAAGAGTACAGGCCTAAGGAAAATTATCTCAGAGCCATTCTCCCGTATTTTATCAACTACCCGGAACAAATAAAATTTTCTTCGATGACTAGTACCGGAAAGTTGCTCCTTCCACCACTAGTAAGAGAGGGGTGTAGGTGAAATGTAAGATAATTCTCATAGAGAAATTATTCCAAGTCCTTCCCCTAGAGGACCCACCTACCACTCGTATCCATCTCGTCACATCGAAGTGGGGGCTCGTCCGGGATTGTAAAATACACTTTGGATTGTTAAATACAATTCACTCAAAATTTTATTTCCTTTGGCTAGTCCAAAAATTTGGACAAAGAGCAGAATTCAGAGCAAATAGGCTGATTGAGTTGAGTCCAGGAGGGAAATCTTTTATGTTTGTTGTGTGAATGGTTATCTTACACACGCAAAATAATAAGAGTGTGTGTGGTTGATGATATAATCAATTCATTTTGATATTTTACATTGTGTGATTATTTGCTTTTGTTGTACTTTGTGGATATTTGATTGATAAGGATTGTATAACAGTTCATTATCATGGCTGAAGCAGTGAAACTTAGACGGGAGATCAAGGAGTGGGGAGAATCCCTAGGCCTCTCTGGTCAAGATTTAGTCTCATTTGTGACTACCAGTATGAAAAGGAATCTGAAAAGGCACACAGCGAAGATGCCAGGAAATTAAACAGCTGGAATTAGAAGCTGAAGAGCGTGAAAAAGCGAAGCTGAAGAGCGTGACAAGAAGCCCGTGAAGCTGAAGAGCGAAAGAATTACTGAGAACTAGAAGCTGCCGAGCGCGCGATAAGGCCAGAGAACATGAACTTGAGCTCAGAAAGATTGAGAAATCAGCGGAGAATGGTAGCTCTTCAGACACGGCCAGCCAAAATTCACAACCTCCCATCCAAATTCCGGCAATGTCATTTTCTTTGGACCCTTTTAATGAGAACACGGAAAGTATTGACACATACTTAGACGGTTCGAAAGATTGGCCAATGAATTCGAGCTAGCCCCAGAAAAGCGTAACATCAAACTAGCGCAAGGTCTTAGAGGTGTTGCTTATGATGTTTATACCAAGTTACCTCCAAACAAAGTAACTGATTATGATGCTCTCAAACAAGCCCTACTCACCCGTTATGAACTGACTGCTGAAGCCTACCGAAAGAAATTTCGAAACTCGCGGCGTAGCAGGGGAGAAACCTATGGCCAGTTAGCAGATAGGTTAACCACTTATCTCCAAAAATGGTTGACACTGTCAAACCAGGCACAGACTTTTGATGGTCTGACTGAGCTCATCCTCTGCGAGCAGCTGCGTGACACAATGTCCACTGACCTGCAAACTTTCACGGCAGAACAAGGTGCTGCTTCACTAGCTGACCTGATCAAGCTAGCTGACAGGTACACCGCCGCCCATGATGAAGCAAATGCACACAAAAAGATGCGTGACAGGCAAAACCGGGATTCGAACCCCCCACCGTCACAGCAATCTCTCAAACCAAAACCCACCCCCAAGTGGGAAACCACCCACAAAGTGAAAAACAAACTGGTAAACCACACAGTGGTAACTCAGTCCCTGTGAGTCAAAACAGTGCACAGAAGCGTTTCTGCACGCACTGTAAAATGACATCTCACAACACTGCAGAGTGCAGAAAATTCTTTGGACCAAGACTCCACACAATTGCTGCGTACCAGGTAGTGTCTACACCCAAAAGCGGTGACACACCAGCTATGGTACATAACATACATTACTGCACCACCCATCAGTGAGCAGGTGTTTGTCAATGGCAAACCTGCCTCCTGTTTGTATGACACAGGATTGTCATACGATGCAGTAGTAAGAGCTTCCCTTGTGGAGCCAGCTGCTATTACCGAGGAGACAGTGCCTTTACAAGGGGCCGACCTGACTCTGCCACCTGCTACCTTACCTGTCGCCACAATTATGGTTGACAGTAGGTACATCAAGGGACAGATCAAGGCAGCCGTCATGGACAATCCGATCCATGATCTCCTACTTGGAGGCCGTTATGTCACCCTCGGGAACCCGTCTGAACCTGTCATTGTATCAACACTGCAGGTGAAGACCCCAAAGCACTTCAAACCTCCTAAAAAGGAGATGAAAGCAGCTCAGCGAGCTGACCCAACATTAGCTGCATGCTTCCAGAGGCAGCGCCACACCCGTCACCCCACTCGCAAGGGTGAATTCTTTAGGCGGAACGGTCTTTTGTATCGTAGGCTGAATAAAGATCATTCACACTTGTGGTCCCGGCGCCACACCCGGACCCGAGTGATGGAAGTGGGACATACACTCTGTTCGCCAGGACATATCAATGTAGGGCAGACAGTGCAATGGGTGATGAAGCAGTACTATTGGCCAGGGATGGCAGAGGACATAAAGAAATATGTCGATTCCTGCCCCATGTGCCAACACTGGTCATCAAGCCAAGGGGGTGATTCAACCCCAGGCCAGCCTGACAATCCAGACACAGCCCACCGGAACCCAGTAATGTATTCCGAAGCTCCATCGGTGTCTTGGTGACTCCAGAGCTAGTGCCAAAAGCAAAGGGACCACGATCGGAAATGGATTGTCAAGCAGGAGCTCTCTCGAGAGAGAATCTTTTTTCGGGGGGCCTATGTGACGTGACGCTTGACAACGCCATCCCATCAGTCCCACTAAAACACAAACCAAAAAAATAGATTTCAAATCTATGCCCACTCTCCCCTCTCAAAACCCCCCCCCCCCCCCCCCCCCCCCCCCCCCAGAATCTTTTTTCGGGGGGCCCGTGACGCTAAACGCCATCCCATCAGTCCCCCAAAAAAAACACCAAAAAAAAAAGATTTCAAATCTATGCCCACTCTCCCCTCTCCCCCCCCCCCCCCCCCCCCCCCCCCCCCCCCCCCCCCCCCCCCCCTCTTTCTTGCTTGGGACAGTGCGAAAGGCCCAACTGACACGATCAGTGACACAGGGAAAAAAATTGCGTCACGGCAAATACGTGCCGCCTTTCGTTCTTAGCAGCCTACCTCCCTTCCCCCCTCTCAACCTTCCCTCCCCATGCTGTACGATACAACG
>JADBJO010006941.1:97119-104619 GCA_016801955.1 Conus betulinus
AGAATATTTAGTGTTCCAAGTATTCAGCCTTAATTTATGAATTAATCTAACAATGTGCCTTGGGCACAATGGTATAGTAGCCATTTTTTGACTTAAATTCTGCTGATGTATATATTTTCCATAATTTGGATTAATTCACAAGAGGATAAATCTAAGGGATTGTTCAATAATTTTTCAGCGTTTTCTTTTTGCTCCTTCTTTTGCAAGACTGTCTGCTATTTCATTTCACTTTATATCACAGTGAGATGGAACCCACAAAAATCAATTCTTATACTTAGAGTTATGAAACAATGCAGGAAATGTTTTATTTCAAAAAGCAAATCTTTTCTGGCTTTGTAGTCCAACGCTCTAGTAATTGTAAAACAGATTTGAAATCAACACAAAGTAAAATTTTACAGAAAGCAATTGGTGTATCATATATGTAAGGCAAAGCCTTCGGTATTGCATATATTCTAAGATATACATTGAAAACCCCTTTCGTAGATAATGCGATTTCCTGAATTTAAGGTTGGTATTATAAAGCCAGAACCACTGTCAGAGGATTTCATTACCGACCCATCTTTAAAAACTTTTATTAAATGGTTTGGATAGCTGTTTTCTAAATGTTCACGAACTTCAGTTGTTAAAATATTTACATTATTACTTTTCTTTAACATATTGCATTTCTAATCAAAAGAAGCATTTAGGTGCTCCCAAGGAAGCATTGGAGGTACCGCAGAAAATTCTGGTATAGCAGTAATATCAATATTACAGTGTGACATAAAGTCAGATGTGTGTAGTTTCTAATTGGTTGATATAAGATATGTTTTTAGACCTCTCAGAAAAATCTTTACTGGAATCCATCAGTATTTCTTCAGTAACCGAATTTTCAACAGAAAACCTCTGACAATATATTTGGATACAGGCTATGTTCGCTTCTCATTTAGTGGTAAGATATTTGTTTCTTATAAAATCTATAAGTGTCTGTATGAACTGGGACTCCCAAAGCTAATTTCCAAGCTTTGCAATCTCTTTAAAAGAGAATAAGGTGCAAGGAAATACATTTCCTGCCCATATGTCAATTTCGATCGGGCCAAAGAGATGTATAGATGTAAAAGGGTATGACAGTCCTGACCACATGGTTGATAACATATAATTTCAAGAACGTTTAATCTTTTTCTTGTTTTATCAATTAAATTTTCAATATGTGTTTTCCAGTTGAGCTTAGGAGTTAAAAATACCCCCAGGAATTTAACTGTTTGTTTATATTCCAGAATCTGACCATCTAGCAAAAGCGAAGATAGAGTCTTTGGGTTCTCACCCATTGTTAAATAACATGACATGCTTTTTTTCTTCAGATAGTTCTAATCTGTTATTCTTCATATATATTGATAATTTATCCAATTCTTTTGGTACAACTTCTAAACAAAGTTTATTGCTCTTTATAGGAATGCTTTCTTTAATGTACAGTTAATCCAAATAGCGATATCATCTGCATATTAAACTACGTGCGTTGCTTTTGACATAGATTTGGGAAGATTATGGATTAGGGTTGTGAACAACATGGGAGCAATAACTGATCCCTGAGGAATACCCAAATCTACATTCCTAAAGGATGAATAAGTTCTTCCAACCCGTGTACATATGCTTCTTTCTATTATAAAGCTTTTAATGTAATCAAATATTCTCCCAGAAATACCATTTTTTTTTTCATTTGTACAGTAGCCTTGCGTGCCATATGCAGTCAGGCTTTTTTTACATTAAAAATGTAACCAAAGTACCTTTCCTGCGGGAGAATGTTTTTTTTTTATTTGATTGGTCAGTTTTACTAAATGAAATTTTGAACATGCTTTGCTGAATTCAAGTTGCTCACTCAGAGGAAGTGTATTCATTGCTTTCAGCAAAGAGGTCGCTTTCAGTTTGAGAGAGAGAGAGAGAGAGAGAGAGAGAGAGAGAGAGAGAGAGAGAGAGAGAGAGAGAGAGGTGAAATTTTCACACATTAAGCAGGCACTGTGTCAACCCGAAAACGCGCACTAACGTCACAAAGCTTAAACGAGGGAATACTTGTATGTATCAGACTGAACAACAGCAACAGCAGCAGCAGCAACAACAACAACAACAGCAACAACAACGATAACAACAATGACAACAACAACAACAACAACGATAACAACAATGACGACAACAACAACACAACAAACACAACAACGACGACAACACAACAACGACGACGACAACAACAGCAACAAAAACAACAACTGCAACGACAATACCAATAACAACAGCAACAACAACAAAACTTCAGCGTAAAAAGGATAACAAGTAAAATCGGTTTTATTTCCATACCGGCGATCAACTACGATGTGACGGGCTATTATTAAACCAACATTCCAACAACAGCACAACCTTCCACGCACAAGACCCTCCCCGCCCTCAGCATCTTCAGGGGGACATTCTCCTCTTGCAGGCGCTTCCAGAGTTGCAGCACCTCTGCATGCAGGAGTTGGCTACGGCTCTGGCGGTGCCGCCACTCCTCACACCGCATCACTTCGGGGCCTCCCGACCTTCAGGGGAGATAAAAGAAATACATTATGACTATGAATGCAGTGCTAGAGAGAAGGAAGGAATCTCTCTCTCTCTCTCTCTCTCTCTCTCTCTCTCTCTCTCTCTCTCTCTCTCTCTCTCTCTGTCTGTCTGTTGTTCTTCTCCTCGGCTGTGTTGAAGATCGGATTTCTGTCAAATACCAGCTGATCTTTTGTGCCTCCACCCCCACCCCCATCCTCCCTTCCTCCTCCCATCTTCCCATTCCCCTTTCATGTGACTGATCTGTCTTTGAAATGGATGAATTGGTGACGGAATTACGTTCAGTAAAGTGATTATAGTTTAGAACATTTTTGGTGTGGTTTACAGTTAAAATGTTACCTTTAATCTTTCAATATATTTTTCTTAAAGGGAAGGAGAGAGCTGAGAGAAGGTGGAGGAAAGAGAAAAGGAACGGGGAGCGGTGAGGGTGGGGGGTGTTGGTTTGAAACAGACGAACACGATGCGTGCACACATCCACAATCAGACAGATAGACACACGCATACAAACACACGTGTGCGCGCGCGCACGCACGCACGCACGCACTCACGCACGCGCGCGCGCACGCACACACACACACACACACACACACACACACACACACACACACACACACGTACTCAACCAACACGCGAGGACACATGAGAGAGACAGACAGTGAGAGAGAGGGGGGGGGGGGGGGGGGACAGGAGGGGAGAGAGGTCACACGCACGCACGCACGCGCATGCACGCACACACACACACACACACACACACACACACACACACACACACACACAGAGCGAAAGAGAGAGAGCGAGAGCGAAAGAGAGAGAGAGGAAAGAAAGAAAGAGAGAGAGAGAGAGAGAGAGAGAGAGAGCACACACACACACACACACACACACACACACACACACACACACACACACACACACACACACACATACATACACACACGTACACGCCCCCCCCCCCCCCCCCCCCCCCCCCCACACACACACACACACACATGCGCGCGCGCTGCTGCTTTTTTCTTTTTTTTTTTTTCTTTTTCAGGAGAGGCTGTGTGATTGATTGCTCTGTCTTTGTCTCTTTGTTTGTTTGTTGTCTCTTTGTTTGTTTGTTGTCTCTTCCTTACAAATCCAACTATCACAAGCGTCCACAGACCTAACCAGAGAGAGCGAAAGGACCTCCACTGACCTGGTAACAAGCTTCCCCAGTCTGCTGGATAAATATCCCAACCGTATGCCCATCGTTTTCATCAAGTCTTTCACGTGGTTGACGACCTCCTCTTCGCTCTCTCCGGGTCTTCCTGAGGCCTGACGATCTGGCGTGGTCTCCTCCAAGCTTTGCTCCCCCTGTTCTTTCCGCTGGGCGTCGTCTTCCACGTCCGCAACGAGTCGGTGGAGATCCTGATACACGGATCGAATCTTCTCGAGGCATTCGATCCCTTTGGCCAGGTAGCCCAGCTGCATGTCCTGGGTGATCACCTTCTGCATTTCGTCCACCAGGAAGAGCACTTTCCGCCCCGAGGCGGCATGTTTCTGCAGGAGGTCGCCCACGAAGTGGTCGATGTTGGTGTCGTTGGAGATGGTCTCCAGGAAGACGTTGTCTGCCAGGGTGGGGGCTGCTTGCCTCTCTGCCTGCTTCTTCTGTCTGGCCTTCTGTCGTCGTCGGCTGCTGGAGCTGCCTGGTTTCTTTTTCGCCTGGGGGACGTCCTGAGGGAGAGAGGGAACAGTGCCCCGTAAGACTCCGTGTTTTGGAACAGTCTGTCCTCTTTCTGATTAGAGACGGTGCGTTTAGACCATGTGCAATTCTTTTTGTATCTATACTTCATAACCACCCTGTGTGTGTGTGTGTGTGTGTGTGTGTGTGTGTGTGTGTGTCTGTGTGTGTGTGCGTGAGTGCGTGTGTGCGTGCGTGCGTGTGTGTGTGAGCGCGCGCGCGCGCGCGTATGTGTGTGTGTGTGTGTGTGTGTGTGTGTGTGTGTGAGAGAGAGAGAGACAGAGACAGAGACAGAGAGAACGAGAAACGCGCGCGCGCGCGCGCGCGTGTGTGTGTGTGTGTGTGTGTGTGTGTGTGCGTGCGTGCTCGCGCGCGCGCGCGCGCTGTGTTTGTGTACCTGTATGAGTCTCTCAGTCTGTCTGTATTTCACAGGGGAAAAAAATCAACTCAAGTCAGCACATCATGTAATAATCTCCTCATACTATGTAGCCTACTTTCAAATGAAAAGATATAAGAACTGTACGCATTATGCTCTGGAAAAAATCTTGTGTCGTACGGAACAACAAAATCTAGACAGACAATGAATCTGTGTAAAACACGACAAAATACTTGCCACACACCGTCAGACGAAGAAAACGACTTAAATTACCTAGTCTACGACGTATACACCGTGAACTTAAGAAGCCTCACCATCGGCGTGTGATTCTTGGAAAAGTTTCGGCTTGCAGTTTTGGAAGAAAAGAAAAAAAAGACCGCAGCAACTCCAAACTGTTTTTTTTTCCGAAACACCACACACGTAAATCGGTTTTTTCGTGACGTACTGGTTTGACTGTACTTCACCGTATGTAAGATCACAAACGTTTCCCCGAAACATTAATACTGAAGAGCTGATCTACGAATCGGTCAGTCCGTTCAGTTATCATGAGTAGGCCTGCCTCTGCCGAGTCTAGTCAGTGATTGTTTGTTTATCTGTGTCCACGATTACACAGTAAGTACGGATATCGGTTTGAGTAAAACGTAGTGGAGGGACGGAAAGCTGCCCAGATACAGACCCGCGAAATTCGGAAGCAGAGATCTGCCATGTTGACCATGTTAATGTGCAAGGGGAGTAACTCCTTCACCGTCCACCAACTGTCACCAACATTATTTTCCCTTGATGAATGTTTTTGCGTGGCAGAGGCTTGTGCTCTCCTGAGTGCCCTTCTAGATATAGTCATAATTATTACTATCATCATCATCATCATCATCATCATCATGACATCATCATCATCATCATCATCATCATCATCACTATCATCGTCATCATCATAATGATTGCTATTGTTGTTATTTATCATCATTTTCATCTATTGATGCTTATTTTGTTCTTATCATTGGCTTTGTTTTACACCCATATCACTACTGTTGTTCTTGCTCCTGCTGTCGCTTTTTTGAGAGACTGCTGTTACCTCAGCTTGGCCAGACAGATCCTGGTGGCCGCCAACTGTAGCAGTACTTGAAGCCTCGCCCGTCGTCTGCAAGTCGTGCTGATGACTGCCGACGCTTTTCACGCTGTCCGAGGGACTCTGGCTGCTGGTTCTGCTGCTGCTGCTGTTATTGCTGCCACTGCCGCCCAAGGCCTCCCTGATCCTCTGGCAGAGCTGGCGAGACACCAGCTGCCCATGAAAACCCCTTTCGTGCAGACAACCAGCACGACACACCCCCAGCTCTGGCCCACTCCACGGCCTTCAGGCCCAGCAGCAGGGTCTTCCCGGGACCCTGGGAGAGCCTGGACAGGACCGACAAACGCGAATGAAGAATACGAAAAACAAATGGCGACAGCGGGATCTACGTAATAAAAGAACGAATATTGGGGTTGGAGAAGGACAGGTTCCTTTACGAGAGAATTGGTAGTGAACTTTTCAGACACTGCTCTTCCTTAGTAGTCTTCGTCTTCTTCTTCTTCTTCTTTCTTCTTTTTCTTCTTCTTCTTCTTCTTCTTCTTCTTCTTCTTCTTCTTCTTCTTCTTCTTCTTCTTCTTCTTCTTCTTCTTCTTCTTCTTCGTTACAGGCTCAGACAGGGAACTTTGGTAGTTTTAACAAAGTTTACCGTCCGCCGCTTATTCTCCAGGGGCATGGAGATCTTCTCTGGGTATGGCGTGTCTGTGGGACAAGTTGCCACACTTGAACTGCAAGAAGTGTGGACAGGTCCGCAGGACGTGCTCCTCCATCATTGTGGCTGTGCCACAGGGGCGCACGTCCGTGTCTCCAGTGGGGAACCCCGTGAACGTGCGATGGTTGAGCTGGCAATGGCCAGTTTTCAAGCACACACTCATTAGTTGGTCTTCTCTGGAGAACCGAGAACTCCTCCGTCCCTTACCGACCATCAAAATTAAGAAGAAAAGAAAGAAAAAAAAAAATTGGTGACTGCATCTAAGAACCAGAATAGGTCAGCTGTTAGAGCACAGGACTCGTAATCCTGGTGACCCTGGGGTTGCAGGTTCAAATCTCCAGGGGACCCAGGCCATTTCAGTATGGGAAAGGGGGGCAGAGGGGAGGGGGGGATGGAGGGAGGGGAGTTGGGAGGAGGAAGGGGGGTGTAAGGAGTTGGGGGGGAGGGGAGAGGAGTTATATCCCTCAAAGTTAAACTGATTCTGTCTCCATTTCCCCAAATAGGTCCTTCGAATGAGACAAGAAACTGACGCTCCGAGCATGAACGCATGCATAACGTCTTCAAACATGTTAAATCCCATGCATTGCCGACTTTCGCAAGAGAAGGCCTGTTTGGCCATTGGTATGGATGACATGTACACACATAGCATGCGCCCTGCATGAAAAATCGAAAGAATGGCGGAATAAAAGAGACTGACTGATATTGACTGAATAACACGGGAAACGACTGAATGAAGCTCCAGCAGGCAGCTGTTTCGTCAGCTCTGCCCAGGCAGGCAGCCCATTGTGTAAATGAGGGTGTGGATTTGTAAAGCGACACGGGCATGGTCTTGTACCTAGGAGAGGCGTAATATAAGTACTAAAGTGATGGTAATTTTTTTTTTAAAGCTAGACAGTAAACATTATCGTAAACCTTGCAGGAGGGTAAAAGGGGTCCTTTGGGACAGAGTGGAAAGTACACGTACCGTTTCTGCTCTAAATGCAATCACAGCTTTATCCCTTCCTGTCTGTGAGTGTCTTCACTTCTTCATCCTCATCCTGTTCTCTATCTCATCTTGTGTCTGTGAGTGTCTTCACTTCTTCACC
>JADBJO010006941.1:112119-117119 GCA_016801955.1 Conus betulinus
GTCTGGGTACCGCTGGTAGGCGGACTGGAGCATGTCTTTGGTGATGTCCTGAAATGTTGTGTGTGTGTGAGAGAGAGAGAGAGAGAGAGAGAGAGAGAGAGAGAGAGAGAGAGAGAGAGAAGAAGAAGAAGAAGAAGAAGAAGAAGGAGATGAAGAGAGAAGAAGAAGAAGAGAGAGAGAGGATAGAAGAAGAAGAAGAAGAAGAAGAAGAAGAAGAAGAGGAGGAGGAGGAGGAGGAGGAGGAGAAGAAGGAGGGAAGAGAGAGAGAGAGAGAGAGAGAGAGAGAGAGAGAGAGAGAGAGAGAGAGAGAATGAAAGAAGAAGTAGTAGTAGTAGTAGCAGTAGTGGTAGTAGTAGTAGTAGTAGTAGTGATGGTGGTGGTGGTCGTCGTCGTCTTCGTCGTAACAGTAGTAGATGTAGTACTGGTGGGTTATGGTAATGGTCGCAGCAGCAACAATAGCAGCAGCATTAGTATAAGAGCAGCAGGGCTAGTTTATAGTAATAGTAGCAGTAGCAACAGCAGCAACTCTATGTCTAGAAGTAGTAGTAGTAGTAGTAGCAGTAGTAGTAGTAGTAGTAATAGCAGCAGCAGCAGCAGTAGCAGTAGTAGTAGCAGTTGTAATAGTAGCAGCAGCAGCGGTACCAGTAATAGTAGCAATAGTAGCAGCAGCAGCGGTAGTAGTAGTAGCAGCAGCAGCAGCGGTAGCAGTAGTAGCAGTAGTAGCAGCGCGGCGGCGGCGGTAGCAGTAACATTAAAACAAGAAAGAATGAAAGTAAGAAATAACACAAGAAAGTTGTGCATAAAACAGGAAACATTCGAAGATGAACATAGCATTTGTTTTCATGCCATTTTATGCCAAGAGGTTCAGCCAGTCCAGGAATATGAACCATCAGCTAACACACGAACACCATATGATTGATGCCTTAGCTCTCAAACATTCCGTCAAACTGATACACACACAGAGCGATAAGAATGAATTACACACACACAAAAATGGACAGGAACAAACGATCAGCCATGGTCATCAATACCATGGTGAATGAAACTGGTGCTAGTTCATGTCTTGATAGTTTGTGCATTGGTGTTGATGAGTTTGGATCCCTGTCTGAATTTAAGATTCTGTTGTAGAATCGTTTGATCAATGATTATCAATAAGACGTGGAAAGATCGAGATACACAACAGCAACAAAACACAAACAACAATCACACACACACACACACACACACACACACACACACACACACACACACACACACACATACACACATGGGCGCGCGCGTGCGCGCGTACGCACACACACAAAATTTGTTAATGATCAAGCCAATTCTGTTCTTTCAAGATACTGGTCTGTCCTACAAGTTCCAAGACACCACGCAGACTTCAGTCTGGAAAGGACTTGTCTTTAAGAGCTTCAGAATGACAGGACGTCAATCCCACCGTCCACCACCTCACCATTCCCTGCCCCTCTCTAGAATGTTCTATCAAACAATCCACTTACCTCTTTGCTGACATCCATCGCAGCAAATAAAAAAAAAAAAAGCGCATGGGATGGTGGACTCGGTCGTTGGAGTAGACAGTCCTATTGTTTTTGACCCAACCAAGGTGGCACCGTTCGGCTCCTTCGCGTTGAACAGAACTGGTTCAGTCAGAGGCAGTCCCGGAGAAGATTCCCTTGGGATTGCTCCATGTCCATTGACATCCCAGCCGAACTGCAAACTTTGGCCTACAACTGAAGCGTCCTTGTGTTGGTTTGTGTCCTCCTGAAAAAGAAGAGAAGATCGGCGGCTGTAAGGGAAAAAGAAAGGAAGCCAGGTGTCAGAATGAAGAAGAAGAAGAAGAAGAGGAGGAGGAGGAGGAGGAGGAGGAAGAAGAAGAAGAAGAAGAAGAAGAGAAGAACGCAATGAGATACGCCAGCTGTGATTTAAGAACAGACAGGAACACTAGTTGTAAACCGGAACAAAGGAACGCCAGTTTGTCAGCTCTCTCTCTCTTTCTCTCTCTCTCTCTCTCTCTCTCTCTCTCTCTCTCTCTCTCTCTCTCTCTCTCTCTCTCTCTCTCTCTCTCACACACACACACACACACACACACACACACACACACACACACACACACACACACAAGCGTTGGCTGTAAATCGAAAAAGAGAGGCACGCTGGTTGTCCAATGGAAAAGAAAGAATCCACGCTTGGACACTGTACACAAAGGAAATCCGATGTAAGCGGGAAAGAGAGAGGAATGCCATTGGCTGTGAACTGAAACAGAAAGAACCTCGGCTGAAACTGAAACAGAAAGAACCTCGGCTGAAACTGAAACAGAAAGAGCAGCTGGCCATCAACTACACAAGAAAATGAACGCTTTTTTGTAAACTGAAAAAAAGAAATGATTTCCCGTTTAACATAAAAAAAATGAACGGTAGAAGAAGTAAAGAAGATAGCAAAAGAAAAGAAAAGAAAAGAAGAAGAAACGTTGGTTGCATATAAAAACTGTGACAATGAAACGCTCTGTTTGTGCGTCTGTGTGTGTGTGTGTGTGTGTGTGTGTGTGTGTGCGTGCGTGCGTGCGTGTGTGTGCGTGAGTGCGTGCGTGAGTGCGTGCGTGCATGCTTGCGTGCCTGTGTGTCCCCTCATACACACCCTCAAGTGTCCCCTTCCAAGAATAACTCATCTACCACTCTCTCACTTTCTTTTACACACCCTCAAGTGCCCCCTTCCAAACATAAGACTCGTCTTCCACTCTCTCTTTTTCTCTGTCTCTGCATCTGTTTGTCTTTTCCCTGTATCTGTCACTCTTTTTCCTCGAGGTGAAATGGGATTGGACACTGAATTTTCCTTTTTTTCCCATTACACACACACACACACACACACACACACACACGTGCGCGCGCGGGTACGCATACGTACCTGTAAACACACACACAATAGGCAACTTATTTATAGAGTAAGCTAAAGGATGGTATTAATACGCATCAGAAAACAAATAAAATGATAGAATGACATTTCCAGACTATCTGAAGAGCTGTAAATCCATAATTCACCTCTAAAGACGAAGTTTTCACTGGCAAATTACGGACACGCGATCGAAAGCGACCATTTTGACTTTCCCGCTGCGGGTCTACAAAGTCATGAAAAATTAAAAAAACAAAATAAGGCCAACAAATTTTCTGATCAACGTATGTATTTTCATACACAATATATCATTGTCCAACGTTTTATCATCATAGAAAATAATTTTTAGCTTACATTAATTCTGCTTGATAATATTCACTGCGGGCACCTCGCGCTAAAAAAAAAAAATCGCCTGCAATTTTGGCTCATCGTTTTCATTTATTTCTCAAAATAAGAAACGATTTTTAAGTGGTTTCAAATCTTAAATCAATTATAACATTGTAAAGAACAATATACCAAAGCATTGTGCTTGTTGCACGAAGTGCACAATTCTGCTTAATTCTACAATATAGAACCCCCGCTATTCTGACAATTAAGGATAACCATTTACTCTTTAAGTTTAGTTTATGAATGTGTTGAAAACTCCAGTGCCTTTACACGGATTATCGAACAAGCTCACACATCTTATATGGCCAACAGACAAACAATATTGCTTTGGGTTTATGAATAATGCGTGTCGATTAATATAGGCCCGTGGCCCAATAGTTACCACTCCCTGGTCCATTTAACCCGAAATGATGTCTAAAGTGGGCTTCCTTTTCTTTAAGAATTTTATTTCTTACATAGAACTTTTAAAATAAAGATAGCCATTCAATGGTTGTACTATATGAAGCTCTTATGGTAAGCTTTACAAATAATTAACCTTGAGTGAAGTAAAATTAGTGAGGGAGGTAGGGCTGCATTCTTAGGGGTTCTAACTTATGCAATCTTCCCCTGCTTTCGTTCTGCTGAATGTCCTAGGCCTATGGTATTGATAAAAACATCACATTTCACAGCATTCACACACACACACACACACACACACACACACACACACACACACACACACACACACACACACACAGGGCGCGCGCGCCTGCGTTCACACAACACACACACACACACACACACACACACACACACACACACACACACACACACACACACACACACACACACACACGAATGGCAATTTGACTTTCGTCAAAAACATTATGATAAAAAAAAAAATCACTTGCGACAACTTTTTATTCCAAGGCAGGCTGCATTATTTTCTGTGATTTTTTGAAGCTCAACCACGGCGACGATTTTTCACCTTGCAGAAAAATCGTCGCTGTGAAATATTAACGCTACGACCATATTTCACAGGAAATGTTAACTCTAGCAGTAAGATTTCATGTGAAAATGTGTCGCAAGCGACAGCATTCACTGACTACAATATTTCACAGTGTCCTGTCGCAAAAAATTGTCGCAAAATTTCGAGCGACAGTATTTTATGAACAGCTACAGTATTCTATAGGACATTTTTCGTGAAAAGTTGTCGCTCGACAATTTTTTTCCAGAAAATATTGTCGCTGCAACAACATTTCACGTGAAATGCTATCTCTGCGATACAATTCCACGGCGACAGTATTATATACGACACCGGCAATCTCCAGCAGCTTTATGATCTGTTCAAGGTTGATTTTTTACCCCTAAAAACAATACAGAGTCAAATAATATGTGAATGGATCATCGCTTCGGAAGCAGCACGTACACACACACACACACACACACACACACACACACACACACACACACACACACACACACACATACACACACACACGCACGAGTGCGCACGCACGTGTTAGCGGCGGACGATCATACAGAGAGAGAAGAAGAAGAAGAAGAAGAAGAAGAAGAAGAAGAAGAAGAGAGAGAGAGAGAGAGAGAGAGAGAGAGAGAGAGAGAGAGAGAGAGAGAGAGAGAGAGTGTACGTATGTGTGTATGAGTGTGTGTGTATTTGCGCGCGCGTGCGCGTGCGTGCTTGTGTATGTTTATGTGCGTGCGCATGTGTGTGTCCATATGTGTGT
>JADBJO010006942.1:5000-7500 GCA_016801955.1 Conus betulinus
AAAAAAGCAACGGAGGGAAAGGAGGGGGGAGGAAGGGGGGGGGGGGGGAAGAAAATGAGAACGAAGAATCAGGGAAATAAAATTATTGTAAATATCAAACCCTCACTAGCAGCACGTGGGAACCATCGTTAATCTATCCTGAAGACAGGACACATTCACATCACCTGCTCCGAGGCCTTTCGTCCGCGGGGATCGGACTCGAATCGGAATAAAATACAATATCCACCACTTAAAACTTAACACATTACAATACCGGGTTATCGAATTTCTCCTGGCATGGGGAGTAAAAAAAAAAAAAATAGCTGGTCTTGATCTCACTCTTCACAGAGGGGCGAGTTTTAAAAAAAAAAATAATAAAAAAAAGAAAAAGAAAAGAAGAAAGAAGAAGAAGAAAAGAAAAAGAAAGAATGAATGAAAGACAGAGAGAAAGAAAAAGGAGGAAAGAAGAATTCACACATCATGCATACCCAGGCGGTGGCATAGCCGGTGGAACATAAAAAACGAAGCCAGTGGTTTTGTCACGGAAGGAGAAAGACGGGTGGAGGGGAAGGGGGAGTGTGTGTGTGTGTGGGGGGGGGGGGGGGGGGGGGGGGGGGGGGGGGGGGGGGGGGGGGGGGGGGGGGGGAGCCTTGTGGCCTACGGTTTAGGTGGGAGGCAAGGTCTCACAACTCGAGTTGTCACAATTCAGCCAGACACGCCCCGGCCCAACCACAGCCTTCCATGGTGTGACTTGTGCCGTGGGAAGCATGGCCACTATGCCTTGGGTCCTTCTTCTCCTGGCCACTGGTGGTAAGATGTTGTCGTCTGCTTGTCGTAGAATTGAACTAGCCTGTAGACTTACGCTGTGAGCTTCCCTGCAGATCCAATATCACCCCCCGCCCTAGAACATCACATCTTCACCCCCGTCTGTGGCTAGAAAATGACGCACAAATGACGGGACCGATTTTTAACCAAACGTGTGGGGGGGAGGGGGGGGGGGGGGGGGGGGGGGGGGGGGGGGGGGGGGGGGGGGGGGGGGGGGGGGGGGGAGGACGAACTATGCACTTCGGATCTGTGCTGCCAATCCGGATTACTGAGCGGGATCCAGGGAGAACGAACTATAGCCGATAATGATCACGTTTACATTGCACTTCGGATCTACGCTGCCAATCGGGATTAATGAGCGGATCCAGGAAGAGCAAACTTTGGCCCAATAATGATCACGTTACATTGCACTTCGGATCTATGCTGCCAATCCGGATTAATGAGCGGATCCAGGGAGAACGAACTATAGCCCAATAATGATCACGTTACATTGTACTTCGGATCTACGCTGCCAATCCGGATTAATGAGCGGATCCAGGAAGGACGAACTATGGCCCAGTAATGATCACGTTACATTGTACTTCGAATCTATGCTGCCAATCCGGATCAGTGAGCGGATCCAGGAATGGTCCGCCAGATTATACAAAAGTACCAGACATTGTGAAAAGACGGAACGGGGGCAGACCTGTGGAGCGATCCAGGCTCCGATGGATCCGTTTGCCGACAGAGGACCGCGCACTCCCCACTGCTCCTGTAGCAAAGCGCTGCCATGACTCCGGTCAGTGGGGAGTGGGGGGATCCTGATCCGTTGTCAGTGAGACTAGTCGGGTCATCAGGGGAGAGAACATCGATTGTTTCTAATAGCTCTGTGCGCTGTAAGCGCTGTGTTGAGTGCAGCGTTTGCTTAGCACAGTGTATGTCGCTGCCACACATATGTGCAGGTCTGTGTTTATCTGGGATGTCTGCGTCTGTTCTCTTTCTTTCAGAAAAGGAAGTAATATTTGAAACAGTGAACACACAAAGCTTTGTGTTAACCGTAAAGAGAGTTAGATATTTGGTGTGAGAGAGAGAGAGAGAGAGAGAGAGAGAGAGAGGGAGGGAAACATATATATATATATATATATATATAATATATATATATTGAATGATAAACAAAGCTGCTCTTATGTCTTAGATTGTAGAAATAGGGGGGTGATAAGCCTTCATATCTGCAGTGGTAGATAATTCTGCCTAACTGACAGTATGTGCTTAAGTGGGTGAATGGGGGATAACAATAAATGCTTCTCAAAATGAACCTTCAGCAAGCTTATAGTCTCCGAAGCAGGAGACAATCTCCAATGGGGAGAAAAAGCTCACTAACATATAACTCCTGGTCAGATACCGGTATTTCGAAACCTGATTGTTTCTTCTCAGTGACCGCGGAAAGTGGTAATTGACTCCTCTGCCTTTTCAGTTTTAAAAGAATGCTATACCTGAAAAAGGCTGGTGTGCAATACCGTAGTATGTTTGTTGAGTTTTAAAAAAAAACACACCAAAGGTGTGCCACCCTAAGAAGCAAAAGAAAATCATGAAAGAGCAAAACAAGCTACATATTCTTGTGAAAAGTAGAAAATATAAAAAAGATAACCTCTTAAGACACAAGTTCTGAGGGCCAGTTCTTGGAATGAATCCACAAGGGACTAAATTACAATAAACT
>JADBJO010006942.1:30000-60000 GCA_016801955.1 Conus betulinus
ATACTTACTAAAGCACTGGCTAGTGTCATTTATCTTTCTTTCTTTCTTTTTTTTTTTTTTTTTTTTTTGGTCTGATACACATATTGAATATTTAGCTTGCACACGCCATGCTTACTAAAGCACTGGTCAGTACTATTTTTCATTTATTTTTTTTTTTGTCTGATACACAACTTTCGTCTACCTTATGGACACTTTATTGGGTTCCCTTTGTTTCTTTGTATTTCTTTTGTTTGCTTTTCAGTTCTTTGTTTTGTTTCGTTTATTTCTTTTATTTGTTGTATTGGTTTGTTTTATTTCCATCGTTGTTGGTTTTACTCATTGATTAGCTACTTCTTTTTTTTTTTTAATTTCTTTCTTCTTTCTTTTTGTGGCTGTGATTATTTGTGTCTATTCTTTTCCTTCGCATTTACTTGCCCGTTACCTTACGTTTGATGTTTGTCTTTTTTTTTTTTTTTTTATTGTAGTATTTCATTATTGTTGGTTTCTTTCTTTGTTTTTTTTTATTCCTCTCTTTTTTTTTTCTTCTCTCTCTCTCTCTCATTCATTCTTTGTTATAATTTTTACAGATCAAAATGAAAAGCTATCGACTCTGCCAGCTCTTGACGGCAGCAACAAAAACAACGACAATGACGACAGCAGTGGTGGGGACGACATATCAGCCGGCACTTTCCTTCACACGTGGCATGCGCATCGTGTCCCGTCTCTGTGTGTGTGGGGACCTGTGGCTCATCTCTGTTTGCTCGCTCTGTTTTCCCTGTAGGGACAAGGTTACCCCTCCTCCCCCACCCCCCAGTTCTACAGACATTGCCCGCAAATGGCTTTCCTGTCGGATTGAAGATCACCGCCTTTCCTGGTCGCTTTCAGGCACAGACATTTCAAACAACTGTTTGTCCAATGACCGTGTGACAGGAAATCTTAATTGAGGCAGGGAACAGTAAACAGTAAAATGAACAAACAAGTAGGGTAACTCTTGCTCCCATGGTGAAATGAATACACGCCCATAATTCCGAACGAATGCTGCTTACATTTTCGAGAATGGCCAGATGGCAAAACCAACGTAGAAATTCAGATGCAAGTAAAAATGCACTGGCACACAAGATGATATTGTAATATACACTGCCGGTTCGCTCACCAAAGGGAAGTCAGGCTGGGGATACACAGTGAAGCAAAATGGCCGAACTATCCAGGAAGACAATGGCGCGCACAGTTTTAACAACTTCAAGTCTAACAATGGAGGTAGAAGCAGTGACACAAGAACTCCACTGGCTTTCATCCACAGACCAGTTTAAAACTCACAAGCCATGACACTGACTGACTCCATGAACCTACTTCAGAACATGAAAAGTGGAATGGGAAGCTCTGCTTGGAATGAACTAATTCGCAGCCTTCCATTGGAGAGACTCATATGGATGTACTGCCCTGGACATGCTGAAGTTAAAGGAAACGAGAGAGCAGACACACTGGCTGGCAAGGCAACGATATGTCAGTCAACCAAGTTTGTTTAGCGGGTGTTGCCGTGTAATCAATTTAACTGAACTTTGCAGTCATTGGACTTCAAATTCCTTGCATGTTACTACTATTGGCGAACAAAACCAGCGACCAAATCTCCTCAGTATCTGAAGACCTGGATCACTCCTCACATCTACACTGTATCCACTGCAGTAAGCCAGTGATTGGAAAATCCGTTCTGTCGCGGGACTGTGGCAGACGACACAGCCAACGTTCAATGTGTAGAGCGTGAATTTCAGAACGGCTGCCAATCACAGGTTGGGCGTGGTCCTGATGTATCTGGTTTATGTTGTTCTTGCTAATCCACTACAGTTGTGAATGATTGTGTATATTTGCTGTGGCTGTTCATGACTGGACTTCTCTGGTTCATGTTTTGGGCTTGTGTGTGTGTGTGTGAGTGTGTCTGGGAGGGGGAAGGTTCACGGAGTGCCTGGCTAGCTGAAACTGAACCTCACAGACACGCAGGTTATGCTGTGGACGACATACCGCGGTGTTCAGATTGAAAGTAGTGGGTAGGAGGTGGAACCATCAGTCCATTGACCGTGGGTCAATATATCGCAGTCCAGTTGAAGAGAACCGTTTTTTTCCTCCAGCGACTGTGGTTTATTGACCACGGGCTGTTGTTAAGTAGTCTCTGACCCCGTGTTACCAACATGACCTCTGACCCCGTGTTTACCAACATGACCAGTCTCTGACCCCGTGTTACCAACATGACCTCTGACCCCGTGTTACCAACATGACCTCTGACCCCGTATTACCAACGTGATTAGTCTCTGACCCCGTGTTACCAACATGACCAGTCTCTGACCCCATGTTACCAACATGACCAGTCTCTGACCCCATGTTACCAACATGACCTCTGACCTCGTGTTACCAACATGACCAGTCTCTGACCCCATGTTACCAACGTGACCAGTCTCTGACCCCATGTTACCAACATGACCTCTGACCCCGTGTTACCAACATGACCTCTGACCACGTGTTACCAACATGACCAGTCTCTGACCCCATGTTACCAACATGACCAGTATCTGACCCCGTGTTACCAACATGACCTCTGACCCCGTGTAACCAACATGACCCCCGTGTACCAATATGACCAGTCTCTGACCCCGTGTTACCAACATGACCAGTCTCTGACCCCGTGTTACCAACATGACCAGTCTCTGACCCCATGTTACCAACGTGACCTCTGACCCCGTGTAACCAACATGACTCCGTGTTACCAACATGACCAGTCTCTGACCCCCATGTTACCAACATAGTCACACTATTGAACTGACCGAAGACGGTCGTCTCAAGCTCACTGTCTAACACACGGCGGCGCCATCTTTATGCAAGGGAGCTTTGAGTAGAACCAGAAGATTCTCCGACTCCGTAACGCATGACCCCAAGCCTGACACAAAACAGATCCTTAACTAATGCAAACCCTACCACAAAATCCCTGTCCCCTTAACCCAACGCAACATCAAAACCTTCCCCTCACCGACACATTGCGCTTGCTGCGGGGTCAGTTGTCTTGCAGCCGCCGTCAGGCCAGGGTCAGAACTGACAGCTGATTCCATAACCCAGGGTTAGGGTTAAAGTTGGGTTAGGCTGGGCTAGCCATCGCGCGGCTGTGGGAGGTGTTTGATGTGTGCAGAATCCAGGCAGACCAGGACCGGGTCTTTCTCAGTCAACCAGCGAGTCATGTGGCAGCGTCTTTAGCGAGTCACTGAAGCGAAGCCAGAACAAAAAGAGGACTTTGCAGCAGATTCGCTCGGTTAAGGTGCTGCTACATGACCCGTCAGTCTTGGCAATACCATCAGGTAGGGCCGTTCCAATCGTAAATGGTCTGACTCATCTGTGGGAAACTTTTCTTTCTTTCTTTCTGCGTACGCAGGCTGATACTCCTGGGACACTGCCTGTACAGACAGGCAGTGGAGTTTTGTGTGTATGACCGTGTTTTTATCCCGCCATTAAGGCAGCCATACTCCATCTTCGGGGAAGGTGCATGCTATGTGTAACGTGTCATCCGTACCAACGGCCAAACTGGCCTTCTCTTCCGAAAGTTGGTGATGGGATTTTACGTGTGTGCAAGATGTTGTGCGTGCGTTCACACACGGAATCTCGGTTTATAGCCTCTTTCGAAGGACTGTATGGGGAATGGAGTCAGAACCAATGTTCACTCCGAGGGAAAAATCCTCCTGTACCGAAATTCGAACCTGAAACCCCAGGATCACGAAACCGGCGCGCTACCAACTGAGCTATTCCGGCCCCCCATCTATGGGGAAACGTACTATATGCGAGGCCGCCAAAACGTAGGTTGACACGTGGCTTCCACTGAGAAGCGATCTTGGATTGTCAGAAAGATACGTCAACATGGCTGAGTGATAGATGTTCTGAAATGCCCTCTTTATTCATCCTTCTCCCTTCCTCTCCCTCTTCAGCAAACCCCCCCCCCCCCCCCTCCACTTTTTTTTTTGTCTGATAAATCTGTGCAAAGTCGTATTTATAAAAACAGAAGAATCTTCTTTGCCTCCGCGCGCTCTCTCTAACATTTGTATACATCTCTGAAGTGTGTGTGTGTGTGTGTGTGTGTGTGTGTGTGTGTGTGTGTGTGTGTGTGTGTGTGTGTGTGTGTGTGTGTGTGTGTGTGTGTGTGCGTGTGTGTGTGTGTGTGTGTGTGTGTGTGTGTGTGTGTGTGTGTGTGTGTGTGTGTGTGTGCGTGTGTCTGTGTGTGTGTGCGTGCATGGGTGTGCGTGTGCGTGTGTGTGTGAATGTGTATATACTCCCCCTCCTCCAAATTCGCGCCTCTCCCTCCTCCTCCCTGCCCCATCTCCTTCAACATCTCTTCATTCCTCACCGCTCGTCTCTCTTCCCTCCTCCTCCTCCTCCTCCCTTTTCCACCCTTCCCCCTACCCCTACACACTCTTTCCCTTTTTCTCTCCTTTACTTCTTCCCAATCCTCCCTGTAAAAATCCACACACACACACACACACCCCTCCCTCACTTCCTCTCAACGGGGCAGGAAGTGTCTGTTCAACAAACTACTAACATTTGAATTGTCTGAAGGATAACCATACAATGTTTATAACATTGTGAAATAACTTGTGGCGTGATTATGTAATGAACGCCATTTGTCGGCATCTTCCCTGCCCTTGGTAAAACACTGGAACTAAAGACATAAGGCAACCTACTAGTGAGTTGGGCAACTGGATTTTGTTGTGCAGCGTTTCGTTTTTTGTTTTTTTCTGTTTGCCCCCCCCCCCCCCCCCCCCCCCCATCTCATCTCTCTCTCTCAATGCATCTCTTGTGTACACGTTTTCACCATATTGATTTCAACTAGCAGACAACACAGTGGATGCATTGTCCAGTTCACAACCCTGATGAACGCAAAACACAGCTTTATCAAGCGATAACTGTGCTTCTTTTCCCACTGGTTTTCGATCTGATACGGTGCTGCATGCAGCTTTGACGTACTAGGTTACTGTTTTCCCTGTCCTAATCTCTGTAGCTGCTCATTGTCAATGCCCTCAGATTACCGCGTGGATGAACATCGTCTCCCAAAGGGGCTGTTCTATGGAGAGCTGTAGCTGCTCATTGTCAATGCTCACAGATTACCCTCGGATGAACATCGTCTCCCGAAGGGGCTGTTCTATGGAGAGATTACCGTGTGGATGAACATCATCTCCCAAAGGATCTGTTCTATGGAGAGCTGTAGCTGCTCATTGTCAATGCCCTCTGATTACCATGTGGATGAACATCGTCTCCCGAAGGGGCTGTTCTATGGAGAGCTGTAGCTGCTCATTGTCAATGCCCTCAGATTATCTTCTGGGTGAATATCGTCTCCTCAAGGGACGGTTCTATGGAGAGCTGTAGCTGCTCATTGTCAATGCCCTCAGATTACCGTGTGGATGAACATCGTCTCCCAAAGGGGCTGTTCTATGGAGAGCTGTAGCTGCTCATTGTCAATGCCCTCAGATTACCGTGTGGATGAACATCGTCTCCCAAAGGGGCTGTTCTATGGAGAGCTGTAGCTGCTCATTGTCAATGCCCTCAGATTACCGTGTGGATGAACATCGTCTCCCAAAGGGACTGCTCTATGGAGAGATTGCTGGGTGGATGAACATCGTCTCCCAAAGGGACTGCTCTATGGAGAGATTACCATGTGGATGAACATTGTCTCCTAAAGGGACTGTTCTACGGAGAGCTGCTAGAAGGCAAGTGTTCCCATGGAGGACAAAAGAAGTGCTACAAAGACACTCTGAAGGCCTCACTGTTGTTCTGTAGCATCGCATGTTCCGGCACGTACTCTCTGTCTGTCTGTCTGTCTCACACACACACACACACACACACACACACACACACACACACACACACAAACCCCATCTTCCAAATGTATTTTTCAATGAAAGTTAAAATACACCGTTAAATTCTTAAATCATACCGATACACATGGAATAACAGAAGTTAATCACTCGCTAGTCTGGAATACTTGTGGCTTGAATATATGCCAATTAAAACGAAATACCTGGCATTGATTCTCTCTCTCTCTCTCTCTCTCTCTCTCTCTCTCTACTCACACACACACACACACACACACACACACACACACACACACACACACCCTGCTGTGTATGTCTCCACACCAGTGACCAAAATTCACAGTGGCATTTCTAGAGAGTGGAGACTGAAGCTTGCTGACGTAAAACATAAAAGATGAAACAACACGCACACCGATAATGCTGCTTCTCTGGGTCGATGCACTGTACATATAAACTCTTTTAGTGTTACTAATATACATCTGTCACATTTACGTCTGTACGTAGTGGATCTCAACTCTGTAGTCTTTCTTTCTGTTCACACCGCCACCTGGCCTGCATAGAAATGAGAAGAACTGCTCTGATCGTGAAGAACTGACTCGCTGTTTCTTATGATATTTGTGTATCAACACAGGAGATAACCTGGAAAAATATGTAATATGTTTATCATTCTGCAAATATCGCTGACGCTAATATACTTCCTGAGAAAAAAGCCAACGATAAACGTTGACCACACACACACACACACACACACACACACACACACACACACACACATGAGTCAGTGAAATCAATTTTCCCCACTTCCCAAAGGAACTTGAAATACTCTTTCCAACTGAGCAAATTTCATTCAAGCGGCACAGTTTGAGTTTGACATACAGTTCCTGAACAACTATCCACATTAACAGACTGCTTCCAGTAAACTGGCTAAAGGATTGCGTACGCCTCAGAAAATGGGAGACAACTCAATAGTTCAATGTCTAGACGGAATGGGAACGAACTGTATAAAAGAGTTAAAATGTTATTAAAGACCAAGGTGTTATTATTCCTAAATGAGCTAACACTTACAGAATCTAGATGTCTTGAAAGAGAAGAGAGTACGCCTATGTGACAAAAGGAGGCGGAGACAGATTGTACAGGGGGGGGGGGGGGGGGGGGGGGGGGGGGGGGGGGGGGGGGGGGGGGGGGGGGGGGGGGGGGGGGGGGGGCGTGATAAGATTGTTCGGCTGCCACAAAGAAAAGAAAAACACGTGGAGAAAAGTGGTTTCTTCTCTCGGGTATATATGAAAGGCAGTTAAACAACAAGCACTTTACATTCGTCCACAGTGACTTTGCACACCTCAGCGACCATAGGATCAGTCAGTATCTCTGTCCACGCTAAACCTGAAGAACTGACAGTTCTTGACCAAACACATGCACAACGGAACACTCCATAAACTCAGATCCCTGTTGTTCAACAAGTCGTAGAGGGCCAGACAAATCAGGCAGAAAATAGTCCGGTTTGTCTTCTCCATACTCATGAATAATGCTGATCACATACAAACACACACACACACACACAGGGCTCCCACTCTCCCTGTTCATCCTTGCTGCAAGTCAGAGAGAAAGAAGATGGGTGTACCAGCATAGTAAGTTGTACCAATGTCTTGGAACGTGACCCGGATGTAAGAGCATGTACACTCATTTTTTACCACATGAAACTACATTAAAACTGTCATTGCCAAAATTCAGCATTTTAACCATTAAAAAAAAAAAAAAATGCTTGAAAAAAGAAAGAAAGATGGTAAAAAATGTTCAGAGAAACATAGCGTAAAGGGTTTGATTTTAATCAGTTGGTAATCATTTAAAATTGATTACTACGACACAATATTGTTTACATGCACGCACGCGCGCTCGCGCGCGCGCGTATGTGTGTGTGTGTGTGTGTGTGTGTGTGTGTGTGTGTGTGTGTGTGTGTGTGTGTGTTTTACATAGACGACATAGAACAATATAACAAGAAAATATACATAGAACAATATAACAAGAAAATATACATAACCTTCATAGTATACATATTTAGTACATCCTGCACACGGAATGTGTAAAGAAATACATGAGTAAATATTCGAAATTCTATTAAACATTCAGTGAACATAATTACATTGTATTCTTGCGTATAAGGCCGAGAAATAATGTTTAGTGAGCTAAGTGACAACCAGATTAATTCTTTGGCTTGGTGATGAGAAACACGATAGGTGCATAGACGACAATCGGTAAACAACCAGGAGTGAAAGACTGTAATCACAATTGTAGTAGTAACACTTCACATGGATTCTTTGATTTGATTTTTTTAAACAGAACTGAGAATCAAGCATTTCAAATTCATATTATAAAATACGGCTGTGCATGTATTTTCATTACAATAACTTCATCTCCATTATAAAAAAAAAAAGGTAATGATATGTCTGGCAACAAGGACCACATCTTAGACGAGAGAGAGAGAGAGAGAGAGAGAGAGAGGAGAGAGAGAGAGAGAGAGAGAGAGAGAGAGAGAGAGTGTGAGTGTGTGTGTGTGTGTGTGTGTGTGTGTGTGTGTGTGAGAGTGAGAGAGAGAGAGAGAGAGAGAGAGAGAGAGAGAACAAATTCTTTTTAAATGAGAGAGAGAGAGAGAGAGAGAGAGAGAGAGAGAGAGAGAGACACAGAGAGAGACAGAGAGCGAGAGACGTGGATTGACAAACAAACTGAGACAGGCGGCAGACAAACACAGGCAGATGACTGCAAGGAAAAGAACACGTGCACCCAACTGCAAGGCTCGCAACACTACAACGTGGGTCAGACCCTACCTGCCCTGTGCCACTGGCTAACCTGTCATCACCACCTGATTGTCCACAACACACTCTCCACACTTCAACACATGAAAAAAAAAAAAAAAAAAAAAAAAAAAAAAATCTGTCCACGCCCCTCAATCCAAACTGAAACACGATTGGTTTAGGACGGCAGCAAGGAACGTGACAACCTAACTAGACAGATGATGCAGTGATATTCATCAACATCTACGCAAAAAAAAAAAAAAAAAAAAAAAAAAAAAAAAAAAAAAAAAAAAAACTCAAAAAACTGACGTCATAAAACCGTTCGGTTCCTGATTCAACACTTTTCCCTTACAGCGCTGAAACCGTGGGAAAAAAAATGGCATCGACTTTTTTTCCGTTGTTCAAATACAAACCAGTAACAAATGAATAAACCCTGCACCATACAACATTAAAGTACGATGTCACAGAATTCATTTCAAGGCTTCAGCTTTTCGTCACTTGCCACTGCTCCTGAGTGAAGGACCCTTACAGGTTTTGATGAGATAGCTTACCTTAACACGTATCCTTACTGGCAACTGGGGTAACCATACCCACACACACAAACGAAGGCATGTGCGTTAAGTTGTGGCACACGGATGGACTCAAAACATCCTCATTATTCATAGGTACACATGCTATGTTCCCTGTATATGTACATACCTGTTCAAGCACACACATGCATTGGATAGACCCATTCACACGCACAGACCACTCAGGCTGTTCAAGTGGTGTCCAGATAGCTGCTCTTGCGGGGTCTCTTCAAGGGTTTGGTGCTTCCGTTGCCAATGCCCCCGTGACCCCCTATGACGTCAGTTGTAGATGACCTTTCATGATGATTCCTGGTGACGTCAGTTGCAGACGCTCTTTCATGATGATTCCTGGTGACGTCAGTTGCAGACGCTCTTCCATGATGATTCCTGGTGACGTCAGTTGCAGACGCTCTTTCATGATGATTCCTGGTGACGTCAGTCGCAGACGCTCTTTCATGATGATTCCTGCTGACGTCAGCTGTAGACGCTCTGTCCTGATGATTCCTGCTGACGTTAGGTTTAGCCAGTCTGTCATGATGTCCGTTTGAGGCCTCAGGTTTAGACGACTTGCCGCGACGACTGTTGGAGGCCTCTTCTTGAGGCACCTTGCCTGACAGGGACTGTAACTCCTGACGGATGCTGTCCACCAGGTCTTTGGGGGAGGTGCCGGCCCCCAGGCTGGAGGCGATGAAATCCCTCTCGTCCCTGGTGCCCACGTTGCGGGTGGGGGGTGTGTGGTAGGCGGGGGGCTCGGGTGGCGTGTCGCTCACTTCTCCGTTCACCGCAGGGGGGTCGTCCACAGCTGCCTCTCTTGGAGAAGAGGCCGGTGGCGCCGTGAAGAGGGCGGTGGTGGTGGTGGTGTCGGCCATCATTTCTTCGTAAGCTTCCAGGCCTGGATACGGCGTGTACATGCCGTCAGACTCGGCGGTGGCGGCGTAGATGGCTGCAGCTTTCTCAGAGGGCCGGCTCTCCGGGTCACGTGGGGCCGAGGGCGGGGGCTGTCTGGTGCGGAGGACGAGGGGCTGGGCGGAGTGGGCGGAGGGAGCGCCGTTGGGCGTGGCGGACTCTAGGAAGGTGGTGGTCTGCACTTTCTCCTGCACTGGAGCCTTGGAGCTGGGCAGCTGAAACATCAGACAGACACTGTTGTAAACATCAGACAGACAGTGCTGTAAACATCAGACAGACACTGCTGTAAACATCAAACAGACGCTGCTGTAAACATCAGACAACACTGCTGTAAGCATCTGACAGACACTGCTGTAAACATCAGACAACACTGCTGTAAACATCAGACAGACACTGCTGTAAACATCAGACAGACACTGCTTCACTGAAACATCAGACAACACTGCTGTAAACATCAGACAACACTGCTGTAAACATCAGACAGACACTGCTGTACTGAAACATCAGACAACACTGCTGTAAACATCAGACAACACTGCTGTAAACATCAGACAGACGCTGCTGTAAACATCAGACAGACACTGCTGTACTGAAACATCAGACAGACACTGCTGTAAACATCAGACAGACACTGCTGTAAACAACAGACAGACACTGCTGTAAACATCAGACAGACACTGCTGTACTGAAACATCAGACAGACACTGCTGTAAACATCAGACAACACTGCTGTAAACATAAGACAGACACTGCTTCACTGAAACATCAGACAGACACTGCTGTGAACATAAGACAACACTGCTGTAAACATCAGACAACACTGCTGTAAACATCAGACAGACACTGCTGTAAACATCAGACAAACACTGCTGTAAACATCAGACAACACTGCTGTAAACACCAGACAACACTGCTGTAAACATCAGACAGACACTGCTGTACTGAAACATCAGACAACACTGCTGTAAACATCAGACAACACTGCTGTAAACATCAGACAGACGCTGCTGTAAATATTAAACAGACACTGCTGTAAACATCAGACAGACACTGCTGTAAACATCAGACAGACACTGCTGTAAACATCAGACAGACACACTGCTGTACTGAAACATCAGACAGACACTGCTATAAACGTCAGACAGACACTGCTGTAAACATCAGACAGACACTGCTGTAAACATCAGACAACACTGCTTCACTGAAACATCAGACAGACACTGCTGTACTGAAACATCAGACAGACACTGCTTCACTGAAACATTAGACAGACACTGTTGTAAACATCAGACAACACTGCTGTAAACATCAGACAACACTGCTGTAAACATCAGACAGACACTGCTGTAAACATCAGACAGACACTGCTGTACTGAAACATCAGACAGACACTGCTTCAATGAAACATTAGACAGACACTGCTGTAAACATCAGACAACACTGCTGTAAACATCAGACAACACTGCTGTAAACATCAGACAGACACTGCTTCACTGAAACATCAGACAGACACTGCTGTAAACATCAGACAGACACTGCTGTAAACATCGGACAGACACTGCTGTGAACATCAGACAGACACTGCTTCACTGAAACATCAGACAGACACTGCTGTAAACATCAGACAGACACTGCTGTAAACATCAGACAGACACTGCTGTAAACATCAGACAGACACTGCTTCACTGTAACATCAGACAAACACTGCTGTAAACATCAGACAGACACTGCTGTAAACATCAGACAGACACTGCTTCACTGAAACATCAGACAGACACTGCTGTAAACATCAGACAGACACTGCTGTAAACATCAGACAGACACTGCTTCACTGAAACATCAGACAGACACTGCTTCACTGAAACATCAGACAGACACTGCTTCTGAAACATCAGACAGACACTGCTGTAAACATCAGACAGACACTGCTGTAAACATCAGACAGACACTGCTGCTGTAAACATCAGACAGACACTGCTGTACTGAAACATCAGACAGACACTGCTGTAAACATCAGACAACACTGCTGTAAACATCAGACAGACACTGCTGTAAACATCAGACAACACTGCTGTAAACATCAGACAGACACTGCTGTAAACATCAGACAGACACTGCTGTAAACATCAGACAGACAGACACTGCTTCACTGAAACATCAGACAGACACTGCTGAAACATCAGACAGACACTGCTGTAAACATCAGACAGACACTGCTGTAAACATCAGACAGACACTGCTTCACTGAAACATCAGACAGACACTGCTGTAAACATCAGACAGACACTGCTGTAAACATCAGACAGACACTGCTGTAAACATCAGACACTGCTATACTGAAACATCAGACATACACTGCTGTAAACATCAGACAACACTGCTGTAAACATCAGACACTGCTGCACTGAAACAACAGACAGACACTGCCGTACTGAGCGACTGCTTCACTGAAAGCTGCCGGTAGAGTGGGTCTGCATGACACATTCTTTAAGACAGAAATCAACGTGCTATCAGGTCTCTAACCCATGTCTACAAGGATTACCTTTCATCGGATCCAACTGTGCGGGCTAACAAAACAGGTATAGCGGTTTACTGGGTTTAACTGCTAAGTTCATTTACCTTCAAGAGACTTCCAAAAGATCTATTCCTATACAAGACAGTGTAAAAAGCTTCATTATTTCAACACTTTCCAACTTAATTGGGCTTTCCACTTGGTCAAAAGCGATCAGACATATCAAGACTTTGAGTCACAAGGAACTAAAGTTGCGGTCTTAAAATCTGTATCCACTTTCAGTTTCAGTTTCATTGAGGAGGCGCCACTGCGTGCGGACTTGTCCATATACGCTGCACCACATCGCTAAGTTTTGAGACCACACTGCGCATGATTTAAAGCTGATGGATAACAGAATTAATGACCAAGATGAGAGAATTTAAGAAGAGGGTCTCGTGGCTACGACTTAGCAGATGTCTGACCTGATGTCTTTAGCCCAACGCGCTGGTCAGACCTGGAGTACCTACCTAACAGTGGTCATATGCCATTACCATCATTGTGTGTGTGTGTGTGGTGAGTGTACACATGTGTGTGTATGGGTGTGTAGGCCCGGGCCCTTGTGTGTGTATTCAACAGATTTCAGCTTCTTCAGGGTGAAATGAACCAGAATGACTGTTGGCCCCTGGAGAGCATGTCCGCTCTGACCTGGACCTGCGGCAGCACAATGCGGGCCGACTCATCGGCAGCTCTGTAGGGACTCCAGGTGATGAGGCCCTCCGCGTCATAGTCACCATAGGTCCGCTCCACCAGCACCGGGGTGTGCAGCTTCTCTGGGGAGACAAAGAGGAAAGGAATAACAAAAATTAATAATAAAAACAACAAACAACAACAGAAAAGAAAGGAAAGATAATATTTTAAAAATCCAAAAGAATAAAACTAGTTTATCTTCTTCTTTTTCTTCTTCTTCGTCTTTGTCCTCTTTCTTTTTTCTTCTCCTTCTTCTTCTGCTTCTTGTTTTCGTCTTCTTTTCCTTCTCCTTCTTCTTCTTCTTCCTTCTCTTTCTTCCTCTTCTCCTCTGCCTTATTCTTCTTTTCCTTCTTCTTCTACTTCTGCTGCTCCTCCTTCTCCACCTTCTCTCCTCCTCCTCCTTCTCCATCTTCTTCTCCATCTCCTTCTTCTCCATCTTCTTTTACTTTTTCTTCTTCTTCGTCGTCTCTCCTTCCTCTCCATTTTCTTCTTCCCAACTCCTCCTTCTTCTTTCTCCTTCTTCTCCATCTCCTTCTTCCTCTTCTTCATCTCCTTTTTTCTTCTTCTCCATTTCCTTCTTCTTCATCTTCTTCTTTTTCATCTCCTCCTTCTCTCTTGGTCTTCTCCTTCTTCCCCAGCTCCTTCTTCTTCGTCTTCTCCTTATTCATCTTCTTCTTCATCTCCTTCCCCAGCTCCTTCTTCTTCGTCTTCTTCTCTTCTGCTCCATCTCCTTCTTCTTCTTCTTCTTCTTCATCTTTGTGTTCTTCTTCCCCTTCTCCTCCAGTTCCTTCTTCTTCTTCATCTTTGTCTTCTTCTCCCTTCACTCCATGAACAGTCAGCAGGGCAGTGCATTGCAGAACTGTTCACCAGGTCCCCCTAGCTCTGACAGCAGTGTGCCAAGGCCCAGATCTGTGCAAATGGTGTCTTTGCCTCATCTGCAATGTCAGTTCATCATTTGTGTCTGCCTTCCACTCCAAACAGTTCCTTGGAGGGCTCTCTTAGTACGGCCGTTGGATCTTTCCAAGTGCCCTTGCAACACATTGTCACTGTCAGCAGATCTTGCTGGGTTCCCTACAACATGTTGTTTGTCACTGTCAGCAGTTCTTGTTGTTTGCCCCTACAACATGTTGTCACTGTCAGCAGGTCTTGCTGTGTGCCCCTTCAACACGTTGTCACTGTCCAGCAGATCTTGCTGTGTGCCCCTACAACATGTTGTTTGTCACTGACAGCACATCTTGTTGTGTGCCCCAACAACATGTTGTCTGTCAATGTCAGCAGATCTTGCTGTGTGCCCCTACAACACGTTGCTTGTCACCATCAGCGCCTCCTCCCATGGCGCCATGCTGTCTGATAACACCTCACTTCCACGGGCTGGATTCTTCTTTCCAGATCAGCTGTAAGCGTCCAATGTCTTGCATGCACACAGGAAGATGGCTTATACCCGGGCATGCAGAAGCCACCAGTTCAAGATGGTGTTCTTATCAGGCAATATTTTCAAATTAAAAAGCATTTCACAAGACTCGCTTCAGCAACAGATGTACGTTTTAAGCTTCCAGTTTTTTTGTCCATTTTCATTCATCCTACATTGATGAGCTACCTTTCCACCCCTTTTCTGTATCGAGGCAAACCATAGTGATGTAACATTCAGTTGCCTCTCCTGTTCATTCCACCTTTAATGTATCCCAGCAAACCGTAGTGATGTACCCAGCAAACCGTAGTGATGTAACGTTCAGTTGTCTCCCCTGCCCACTCCACCCTTGATGTATCCCAACAGACCAGAGTGATGTAACGTTCAGTTGTCTCCCCTGCCCATTCCACCCTTAATGTATCCCAACAAACCGTAGTGACGGTTTGTAACATTCAGTTGTCTCCCCTGCCGACTCACCTCCAGGTTTGGGAGCCAGCCCACGGTCCTGGACCTCCTCCACGGCTGGCATGCTGGCTGTGGGCGGGGATCTGTAGACAACAGGTCAGCACAGGTCCTGTTACACGTCTGTCACACTGACATCATCATGTCTGTATTCATATGGTTCACCCCATGGTCAGTATGTTACACACACACACACACACACACACACACACACACACACACGAGCGCGCATTCGCACACACACACACACACATTTTCTCTCTCTCTCTCTCTCTCTCTCTCTCTCTCTCTCTCTCACGCACACATTCTCTCTCTCTCTCTCTCTCTCTCTCTCTCTCTCTCTCTCTCTCTCTCACTCACACACACACACACACACACACACACACACACGAGAGCGCGCGCACACACACACACACACACTCTCTTCTCTCTCTCTTCTCTCTCTCTCTCTCTCTCTCTCTCTCTCTCTCTCTCTCTCTCTCTCTCTCACACATTCATTCTCTTCTCTCTCTCTCTCTCTCTCTCTCTCACACACACACACACTCAAACACTATCACCCCCTTCCTCCCCCAGCCACATCCTCCCCTCATCTCCCCCCCCCACCCCACCCACACCGCCTCCTTCCCCACACACAGCCACACCCAGGATGAACTCACTGGGCCAGGGGTGGGGGAGGTTCTTTGAGGACAGGACTCTCGCTGGGAGCCTGTCTGCTGGGGGACGCTGGCGCCACCCGGTTCCTGCAATCAGCACCGCCAGACATTGGCACCATTCTTCAGGCTCCCCACCCCTCCCCCCACACCACATCCCCACCCCCTCCCCCTACACCACATCCCCCTTTCCCCACACCCTCATCCTCCCTACCCCCACACCACATATCCCACATCATATCCCCACCCTTCTCCCCACGCCACATCCCCCCTCCCCCCACACCACATCCCCCACATCCCCCCACCACGTTCCCCCTCCCCCCACACCACATCTTCCCTCCCCACACACCACATCTCCCACACCACATCCACCCACACCACATCCCCCCCCAGCCACACCACATCCCCACCCCTCCCCCCACACCATATCCCCTTCTCCCCCCCCACATCTCCCATCCCTCTCCCTCCCCCCACATCACATCTCCCCCCCCCCACACCATATCCTCACCCAACCCCCCACACCACATCCCCACTCCTTCCCCCCACACACCACATCCCCACTCCTTCCCCCACACCACACATCCCCACCCCTCCCCCCATACCATGGCCCCTCCCAACCCCCCACACCACATCCCCACTCCTTCCCCCCACACCACATCCCCACTCCTTCCCCCACACCACATCCCCCACCTCTTCCCCCACACCACACCACATCCCCACCCCTTCCCCCACACCACATCCCCCCTCCCCCCACACCAGATCACACCCCCCTCCCCCCACACCACACCACATCCCCCCTCCCCCCATACCACCTCCCCTCCCCCCCACCACCACACCACATCCCTACCCTTCCCCCCACACCATATCCCGACCCTTCACACACACACACACACACACACACACACACACACACACACACACACACACACACACAAATGCACATCTGAACCCAGTTAAAAAAAAAAAATCTTTATATATAAAACCGTCTGTAATAATTTCACAACTGCATGGAATATCCTTCATTCTTTCAGTTTATACACCTTTCGTAAAGTACAAATTCCATCAACTATCAATGAAGGTGAACAATGTTCCTGGAGTAAAAACATAATCTAAAAAAAAAAAAAAAAAAAAAGAAAACAATACTAAAAATATGAAACTTTTGCATATTATATGTGCTTATAGACTGAAAAAAAAAATCTCAGGAACCTAAAACCCTGATGGAAATTTGTGTCCAAAGTGATAAAGAAGACATGCAGAGTGTCTTTGGCACAAAACATATTTGCATGGTGTGGAAAAACAGAACAGTGTGATGTGAAAACCCCATGGTCTACTACTAACATAGGGTTTTTTTTTCTTTTTTTTTTTTAATCCCAAGCAATTAGAAGGAACCATATAATTAGCCAAAAAAGTGCAGACCAATGCTATCTTCTTGATTTCACTGTTACTTTACGATCACTGTAATCAGTCTTGCTTCCTGATATATGAATAATTGTGCTGCTTGGAATTCTTCATCTATACATGAGCATATTTGCTGTATCAAATTCACCATTGGGGCAAAAGCAACCTTCATGTTCATTATCTTCAATCACAATGTTCCAAGTTTTCTCAGACAGATTTATTTTAAGATATACTGAGAATAACAACTAACAGACATCACGTTTCTAAGCATGCACATGTGTGTGTGTGTGTGTGTGTGTGTGTGTGTGTGTGTGTGTGTGTGTGTGTGTGTGTGTGTGTGTGTGTGTGTGCATGCTGCATGCCTGCATGTGTGCATGTGCACACATACACTCATGCAAGAGTGTGCATGTGCATATCTGTATTAATCCTTGCCTGTGTAATACAATTCCATTTTTCAACAAATGACCTCTATTTCAAAACAATCAAGGAGACTAATCACACACAAAGAGATCAGAAACACCATCTATCTGTTGACATCCCTTCGGGGAATTTAAAAAAGACAAATAAACAAACAAAAATAACATGCAACCATCAGCAGAAGGAATGGGGGGGAAAATCTGTGCACCCTAGAAAAACAAAAAAATGAAAATGAAAAAAAAAAAAAAAAAAAAAAAAAAAAAAAAAAACACTCAGAGAAAAGGTGGGCAGGGTAACAGTGGCAACACCATGGCCTCTCAAGGTCACAGTGAAGGTCAAGAAGAAATCAAATAACGAGGAGACACATGTTAACCCAGAACATGGGGGTAACGTTGCAGGAGATCGGAGAGAATGGGAGGGATGACAGGGTGATGAGGGTGGAACTGAAACAGGTCCGAGTCCACGGTTACAGTTTTGGCCCCAAACACTAGATACTGATCTATTACACTCAAAGCTGCAGCTGCCATTTCTCAGAAGATCAGCCCCCTCACCACAAAACGTATTCATCACAAAGTCCAGCCCTGGACCCGTGTCATACCTGACTCTGAGGCAGGTCTCATGTCTGTTCCTTTCTCTATGCATAATCCCATATGACCCTTCATTTTCCTGTCGTCTGCTTGACTCTTCACTTCAAAATCCTTGTGCCCTAGCAATGGCGTAGAAACACAAGAAGTCCACAAGTCATGCATTATTCTGCTATTTTTGCTGACCTATGGCATTCAACTAATTTACTGACCCCAAATTCCAGGATAAAACCATCTTTGTCTCATCAATTTTTTTTTTTCACAAAGCCAAGGAGATTTTCTTTTGTTCAAACTTGGTTCTTACTACTTGACCTTTGCTGTAACCCCAAACTCTGACCACACAACGCACAGGAAGTCATCATGGCTACAGTCTAGGGTGATGTAGTGACAGTGACTAGGTAGTGAAGGGTACCTTTTAAAACTGCGACTTCGTTCTGACTTTGCTGATCTGTGGAGAAAATGAGGAAGTCAAATACACCACAAAGTCAGTGTTTGCTTGTTCATATGTTTTGTTTTCCAGCCAACAATTTCACTGGATTTGAAATTTGTGTGTGTGTGTGTGTGTGTGTGTGTGTGTGTGTGTGTGTGTGTGTTGTGTGTGTGTGTGTGGTGTGGTGTGTGTGTGCGGTGTGAATGTGGTGTGGTGTGTGTATGTATGTGTGTGTGTGTGTGTGTGTGTGTGTGTGTGTGTGTGTGTGTGTGTGTGTGTGAGCTTGTGTGTGTAATGTGGTGTGTGTGTGTGTGTGTGTGTGTGTGTGTGTGTGTGTGTGTGTGTGTGTGTGTATGTGGTGTGTGTGTGTGTGTGTGTGTGTGTGTGTGTGTGTGTGTGTGTGTGTGTGTGTGTGTGTGTGTGTGTGTGTGTGTGTGTGAGTGTGTGTGTGGTGTGTGTGTGTGTGTGTGTGTGTGTGTGTGTGTGTGTGTGTGTGCACGCGCGCGCATGCGCGAGTGCAAGTGCTGAATTGTGTGTATGTGTGTGTGTGTGTGTGTGGATTCTCATTTTTACTTTCTGCTGTAATCCACAAATTCACAGTGAAGCAGAACCCTCGCTATTCGAAAGAAGGCCAACACCTCTCCCAACACCTCTCCCTCCCCCCCCCCCCCCCCCCCAACACAAACAAACCCCCACAGCCCAGAGGCCTGCACTGACCCGATGCTGGTGTAGCTGTTGGACAGCAGGGAGAAGGCATCATCCAGCAGGGCGTGCACCCTGGACTTCACCTCCTCCAGGGACTCGCTGGGCTGCAGGGACATGGCTGGCACAGTCTCTCCTCCTGCCGGTAGCCTTCGTTCTGCCAGACACAACTTGTGTGTGTGAGAGAGAGAGAGAGCACAGCACTGGTGACTGGCCATTTTTTCGTCTGTTTCTCTTGCGCGTCGTTTGGTTCTGTGACGAGTTGTGTTTTGTATTGAATTGTACTGTGTTGTATCATACTGGACTGTATGATACTGTACTGTACTGTACTGTTACTACTGCGTTGTATTGCACTGCGACTGCATTCTGTTGTATGAATCAAATTTTGTTTTGCACTGCATTGCATTGCATTGCATTGTATTGTATAATTTTGGGGTGTTTTTTTTTTTTTTTGGTTTGGGTAGAGCATATGACCATTACAGCACTGCTCATATATGTTCTTTGTTTGTTTGTTTGTTTTTTCTCTGCTGCCATTTGATTTTGCTCATTTTCCTTGGGAGTTAATTCCCTTTTTGATATGTCTTTATACTGAAGGAGTTAATTCCCTTTTTAATACGTCTTTATACTAAACCTTACTGAAAAAAAAACAAAAACATGACAGCTCAGAAAAAAGTATAAACAAGCTTACATAAGCTGTCTTTGCCCTTTTTTTTTTCCCCCTTTTTTGCAGTCACATCTTCTTTGCCACTTCATTGGCACATTGGGCATGACACCAGGTACCAGCCCCCTACCAACCACAATAACTCATAGAGTAAAATGAGTGAGTGTCACACTTGGCGAAGGGGGTGGGTGGGGGGTGGGGTGGGGGTGTTCTATCCATGTACAGAAACCATAATTTCTTGCATTCACATTTTCAGTCAGATCTAACCGAACTACATTCTGACCAAAAAGTCACAAAAGCCTTTGGTTAACACAAAAAAAGAATTATATACACACCCTCCCCCGCCCCCAAATATCAGTGAAGGAAATGGTGATGTGATGACAATACTCACAACTTCCCCTCTCTTGTTCCGTCGCCTGGATCTGCTGCTGCACAGACACAGACAACCATAGATGTATATATCAATCAATCAACCAGTCAATCTATTTATCTTTCTTATCTGTCTATCTATCTGTCTACCTATCTCTCTCTATCTCTCTGTCTACCTGCATATCTATTTGTCTGTCTATCTATCTATCTCTCTACCTATCTATCTATAAAACAAAGGCTTTTTCAGATGACTGATCACTGAACTCACACACACACACACACACACACACACACACACACACACACACACACAAGACACACACACACACACACACACACATTCACACAGACACACACACACACACACACACATACGCACCCCCACACACACACACACACACACACACACACACACACACACACACTCTCTCTCAGGGGAGATAACCTACCTCCGTTTATCCCTATCCTCCCCGTTGGCCCCTGACACGGTGGATGGGGGGTAATCAGTACGGGGGCCCAACACCTTGTCGATCTCCTGCTGCGCTCTCTCATAGGCCGCCTGCATGGGGTCCACACCCGAGACAGGGGCAGCTAATCACAGGACAGCAAAAATGCAACATCAGGGGCAGGCAATTGTCAAGCGATTGTGCATCGTGATTCTGCTAAAACAGGATAAGACAACAAGCAGGAAAGGGCCATTACTGTGGATGCATACTGTCATGTTTTCAGAAAACTTCCCAAAGGCGTTTTCCCATGTCTGCTTTAAGATCCAACCCTGGCCTGCCGGAATATCATGGCGTTTAATGTGGTAGCTACTGAGAGTGAAATTCAAGCAAAAGTAGGCTCTGAACTTTACACAGGAGAAAAACAGTGCGAGTGGGAGCTATAACCATCCGACAGGGTCATTTTGAAAAGGATCCTGGGCATGCAAAACAATCAGCATGAATCATAAATTATGACCACCTGACAGTAGGATTTCAAGTAGGAGCTTGGCATACAAAATAATCAGCATGAATCAGGAGCTACAACCACCTGACAGTAGGATTTCAAACAGGAGCTTGGCATACAAAATGATCAGCATGAATCATCAGAAATTATGACCTGCTGACGGTGTGACTTCAAACAGGAGCTTGGCATACAAAATAATCAGCATGAATCAGAAATTATGACCACCTGACAATGCGATTTCAAATAGGAGCTTGGCATACAAAATGATCAGCATGATCATAAATTATGACCTGCTGACAGTAGGATTTCAAATAGGAGCTTGGCATGCAAAGTAATTATGTGAATCAGAAATTGTAACTGCCTGACAGTATCCGTGTCAAAGCGAACCCTGACGTGCACACCGCATCTGAGCGGTGCAGACAGGGGGAGATCAAGACCTGTACTTTACAGACATCGCACCGACACACTGCACACACACTGAACGCCTCCGCCACTCCAGCCTCCCTTCACCCTTCACCTTCCTCTCACCCCTCCCTCACACACCACTCCCTTCCCTCCTCCACCACCCACCCTCCAGTCCCCATACCCTCACCTACCACCACCACCCCCCCCCCCCCCCCCTTACTCACCACTGTTGCCTTTCATCCTCACCTTCCCCTCAACCCCCTCCCTCACACACTCCCCAATACCCTCACCCTCACCTTCCACCTACCACCCACCCCCCTTTACTCACCACGGTTGCCCTTCGTCCTTCACCTTCCCCCCCCCCATCCCCCTCCCTCACACACTACTCCCTTCCCTCCTCCACCACCCACCCTCCGTCCCCATACCCTCACCTACCCACCACCCGCCCCCCCCCCCCCCCCCCCCCCCCCCCTTACTCACCACTGTTGCCCTGTTTTTTCTTCACGCGCTGGCGGTGTTTTTGTTCTTCCTCCTCTCCTCCTCCATGCTGTCCAACCACTCTCCTCATCCTCCTCCTGTCCACAGTGCCACACACAGACTGTTGATCCACAGCTTCACAATCAATCATGAATCAATCAATCAATCAATAATGAGAACACAATCATATGGATCACTCGGCCCCAACACACACCAAAGAAAAATGGCTATAAATGTACCCTCAAGATGTCAGCTGCATTTGATCATGCCCAAATTTGTAAAAAAAAAAAAAAAAAAAAACAAACCAAAAAAACCCACAACACTTTTTACTGACACATAGATTGAAAACAACTGCAAACCAACCACAAAACTCCCCAAGCACTTCTTTTCTTTCTGCGTACGCAGGCTGATACTCCTGCGGACACTGCCTGTAAAGACAGGCAGTGGAGTTTTGTGTGTATGACCGTTTTTCATCCCGCCATTTAGGCAGCCATACTCCATCTTCGAGGAAGGTGCATGCTATGTGTAACCATACCAACGGCCAAACTGGCCTTCTCTTCTGAAAGTTGGTGATGGGATTTTTATGTGTGTGCAAGATGTTGTGCGTGTGTTCACACACTGGAACCTTGGTTTATAGTCTCATTTGAAGGACTGTATGGGGAATGGAGTACGAACCAATGTTAACTCCGAGGGAAAAATCTGCCTGTACCAAAATTCGAACTCACAACCCCAGGATCACAAGTCTGGCGCTCTACCAACTGAACTATTCCAGCCCCCAGGCAGTTACTTCAAACGCATCCTTTGGCCTGGGCACTTGTCACACTGGCAGCAAACTTTTCTGGCACAACACCCAGCACGGGGGGATTTTGTGTATGCACACCACAGTTCCAGAAATACAACCAGATCTGATATGTTCAGAGCTGTGAAATGCACACACACACAGGCATCTCTGAGACACAGTCACTCAACACATTTCCTACACAGGTTGTTGCCTGAATACATAGATCAGTTCACTGCCACACAGGCTGATCTGAATGAAACCTCACCCTTTCCCTTTTCTGCTCTGGCCTTACTCATGGTCTGTGACTATGAATGTGAAAAGATTTCTATGATCTACAACAGGCAAATACCTTATGCCAAACCCCAATTTTGGCACCCTGGCTAAAAACATTAGCAACAAGAACAACTCAAACAAAGACACACACACACACACACACACACACACACACACACACACACACACGTCTGCACGCACGCATGCATGCAGGCACAAATGCTCACATGAAGCACGCACGCACGCACACTCACACACAAACACACACACATGTGCGCGCGCGCACGCACACATACACACACACACACACACACACACACACACACACACACACACACACATATATATATACACACACACTTCTTACTATAAATATCCCAACATGGAAACAGAATGTAGAAGCATAAATCACCAAAACTGTATCACCAGCATCGCCTGAAGAGTAAGGAGGCAGTCATGTTCCAGTATACCATCATAATGTTCATATTAAACATTCTTCTTCATAAAGCAGGACTGGTTTCCAAGGTGGTGAGAAGTATGAGATAATGTTGTTGAGGGGGGGGGGGGGGAGAGAGAAGAGAGAGAGAGGGGGGGGAGAGAGAGAGAGAGAGAGAGAGAGAGAGAGAGAGAGAGAGAGAGAGAGAGAGAGAGAGAGAGAGAGAGAGAGAGAGAGAGAGAGAGAGAGAGAGAGAGAGAACAGAGATTCAAACATGTGTTAAAATTAGTGAAAGAAAAAACAAGAAAGAAAAAAAACAAAAAATTAGAAAGCCAAAGTTACAAAAAAAAAAAAGTGAACACCATTAGGGATTCCCCCCATCCTCCCAAAAATACATATGATTATATGAGCAGTATGCTCGCATACACATACACTGCATGAGTACATCATAAATCTTTAACAACTGACATTTGCATGCACTGACATCCATGTCCAATCATTAAAAGTAGCAATTTTTTTCTTTACACAGTGCTACTTGTAAAGAACAACAATTGCTTTGGGAAAGTAAGTAAAAGTATATGTTGGTGATGACGTTGTAAAAGAACAACAACTACTTTGGGAAAGTAAGTAAAAGTGTATGTTGGTGATGACGTTGTAAAAGAACGACGATTACTTTGGGAAAGTAAGTAAAAGTGTATGTTGGTGATGATGTTGTAAAGAACATACATGAGTAGAAGCACCGGTAATAGGAAAAATGCATGCATACCTACTTAAAGAGTGAGAGTGTGCAAATATTCAAACAGTTTTCTTCTGTAAGGTTCTGAGCTTCGATGGCACTGAAGCTGTTGTTAAGTGAGTTCCTGAGAAGGGGACCAGAGTATTAAAAGACCTGTTTGAAATAGGTCACTTCTAGGTATGGGAACCCGGAGTTGTGTAAAATTTCTGGAATTACCGCTAAAATTTGGATCTGAATAGTTTGGTGGGTTAATCCAGCAACAATTTTGTGCGTGAACATTCATTTATTGATAGCAAACACATCCCTTAGTGGTAGAACTCCAACTTGAATGCATCCTATTCTGCAAGGCTTGAAGACTTCTGGAGAACTGCTTGAAGGGCAGGTGTATTGAAGTTGATAAAAAAAAAAAAAAATTTTTTTTTTTTTTTTTTTTTTTTACTGAATTTGCATGGCTGAGTCAAATAACGTCAAACAGTAACTGACTGAAGAGAGTCTGTATGCATTCAGGAATAATATTCCAGCATGAAAATTCAAACAGTGTTATATATATTTTTTGGATATTGTTTTGCATAATGTTCTGATTGAGCAGTTTATAACAGATTGTCGTCAACTATTATGCTTAGAACATGATTATTGTCTACTGCTTCAATCTTTTTTTTTATTGTTCATAAAAACAGAAAGGAATTATTTATATATCACTGTCTTTGATGGGTTATCATGAGATGACTTTGGTTTTACTGGGTTTCAGTGACATGTGATCCATACTGCACCATTCCCTTGAGATATCAACAGACTTTTGTCATGATGCTAACATAGAAATTAAGGGGGATATTTCCTTGTTTGTTCTGTGTGCTCTTTGCGGTTATGTCTGCTAGGCGATTCGGTGTCGTAAGCAGCATTCCTTTGGAGTTATGTTTTCTTGTGGGAGCAAGAGTTACCCTACTTGTTTATTGTTTATCATTTACCGTTCCCTGCCTCATTTCATATTTAATTAGAAATTAAGGTAATAGCTGCTTGCATGAATCATGGTATCATATCACATATGTTCACAGGATTCTGAATATAAAATAGGGATCATTTGTGTAGATACAAAATGGGAAGGATATAAAACTGATCCAGGGGTACTCTAAATCTGGTTGGTAAAAAACAGGATGTTTAAGAATTAAGACAGACAAATTTGACAACTGTCTTGGAATGATGAAATCGACTGGAGTACATTTCCTGTTATGCCTTACACTGATGAGTTTTTGATAACAACTAATGGTCTATGATATCAAAAGCCTTAGCAGATTCAGCAAACAATATGCCATATAATCAATTTTCAATAATATTCACATGCCATATGTATGTGGATATATATGTGTATGTATACATATATGCATATATATATGTGTGTGTATGTATATGTGTACATATATATATATTGTGTGTGTGCACATGCTATTTTCTCTAAATTCATAGTACCTGGTATTACTGTATTGTCATTATAATGTTCTGTGTTCGTCTTGCTTATTTGTTTGTTTGTAACTGAAAATGAAAAACAAACCTCCTTGTAACTACTTTTTTTTTTTTTAACTCACTCGTTCAAACTGAGTAATACACAAAGATAAGCTACCAGACTGTAACGATTGTATTTATTATTCATAATTACACATCTATATATTGGTACATGTACTGGACATGCTCATGTCAAATTGCTTGTTAAATCCTTGTCAAAGGATGAGAGCGTGAGGAAAGAAAGAGTGAAGGAACTGTGGAGTGGAGGGAAGAGAGAGGAGGAATAAAACATATATTTAAAAAAAAAATAATAATATTCACATGCCAGTGATCCATTAAGTCTGGTATAGCTGTCTGGCATAAATTATTTTTCCTGAAATCAGACTGACCATCATTCCGTAGATTATATGACTCAAGTGACCACAGATGTGTAAATTCATGTGCTTTTCCAAGAGTTTTATTAAAACTGCTGATAAGATCACATCAAACTGAAAGGTGATTCCGGCCACGTAAGTGACGTTGACCACATGGCAGTCCTTCTGTCCTCCTGTTCAAATACGCGTCCTGTTACGTCATGTTGTAGCCCTGGCACTAGCAATCCATAGGGAGTGATCCGTATTGAGTCATCATGGGCCAGCCCATCAGAGAGGACACTGCACTGCTGCTGAGTCACTTCAGTGGGTTTTCAGCTGTGCCTGTTCCAGTTCAACATGCATAGGACATCAACCCACTATGCCCCCTACCTGCAACAGTAACTGCTTAATCCTAGAGCCAGTGTGATTCAACATCACCTTGCTGAGGGTGCCATGAGGTCTGTGCAGTGACCGCCCTATGAACTGGCTGACACTGACGATCTGCACAGCCACTGACCAAGCGCATGGGACATGGAGAGGACATGAGCGCCGAAGACACTGTGAGGGCAGAACAGGAATGGCCAGAGAAGAGGAAGCTCTTTCATGCTGATCTGTCTGTAGATGAAATTGATGCATTGGAGTTCACTGATAGTCAAAGACTGGAACATGATAGGACTGGACTCTTTGCTTTCTTCGATATGAAATAGTATCCTGACATCAATCAGGCCCAGAGAGAACAGACACCTGCAGTGTTGGTCTGAAATTTTGAGCAAAACTCTCTGAGAAGCATTCATTAAGTAGATGAGACTGAAATGAGTGTTACCAGCCTTCCCAGTTAAGCCCATAACAAATTCAACTCTGGGTGGATGCTGGTTCAGGTGAAAAAATCCCACAAATAAATGGATCTGATGGGAATTGAACCCACAACCTCCCAGCTCACAATGTGCAATGCTAACTACTGAACCACGGCAGCTAGTCATGTGAAAAATTGAAATGGACTACAAAAACAAATTAAGACGTGTAAAAGATTTGCATCTGATGTTAGTCTCATTGGGTTATGAAATATTTCAGTCAAATCTTAAATGCTGATGATTTACACAACATATGAAAACAAATAAAATTTGACATCTTATCTGTTACACTGAGGTTAGGGGATTAGGATTGTCGACTGTTATCATACACAGCTACAGGTGTTGTGAGCTTGAGAGGGTCACAATATATCCATCTGTGTTTGTTTTGGGATAATGCCTCATGACATGGCACATCTCATGCAGACTGCTGGCAGAAATCCAGGCGGCGCCTGAAGACTCACATGAACCTGTTCTTGACAGGGCACCAAAGGGCAGACCGCTGGGCCAATGGGCACGATGGGGGCAATCCACCACAACCTCCTGGCCCTAGGTACCACCTCCACTGGCACCACACTCTCTGTGCTCCTCCCATTCTGATTGCAGGATATGCCAGTTGGGATTGAATTGTCAAACGGTTTCTTTTGTCGGAGGCTTACAGTTTCCAGTGTCAGGCTTTCATCATGGTGAGGAGGAATGACGTATGCTTTTCTATTCATCTTATGAGGGTGAACTTGATTTGTGATATAAAACTTGTCTCTTTGGGGTTGCTTGTTTTGAGGTGTAACATTTGTCTCATGAGGCTAAACATATTTTATGATGTAATACTTGTTTCAAGTGAGTAAACTGATTTTGTGATTTGAAACTTGTTTCGTCGAGGTACAATTTGTTTAGTGCCATGAAGCTTAATTTCTGATGGCTCTTACAACTGGACCTTCGTCTTCGACTGGACTATGAACATTAAGGTATGACTTGAGTTTGATCTGCATGAAATTGTCAAGTTTAAGATTAACTTACACAGATCACTTAAGACAAACAAGAAAAAAAAAAATGTTGCCATGTCAAAATGCATGTATGACACCATATGTGTACTGGATGCTTACTTTACACCACATATAACAGAAACAGCCACAAACAGACCTTGAACACACACACACACACACACACACACACACACACACACACACTGTATATAAACTGTCTATGTCTATGCCGCCGCCTATAACAGATATAGCCACAAATAGGCATAGAAAAAAACACAGGTATATCCCCCATCCCATCCTCTCCACATATACATACTGTATGTAATCTCTCTGTAAAAAGACTGGTATATCCCTCCTCTCCACATACATACACTATATGTAAGTCCTCTGTAAAAAGACAGGTATATCCCTCCTCTCCATATATATACACTGTCTGTTATCTCTCTGTAAAAAGACAGGCATATCCCTCCTCTCCACACACACACACACATTGTCAGTATGCGCTCTGTGTCTATGCCACCTATAACAGATATAGCCACAAACAGGCACAAAAAAACAAACACAGGTATACCCACCCCCCCCCCCCCCCCCCCCCACACACACACACACACACACACACCCATACACTGTGTGTAAGCTCTCTGTGTCTGCTCTCTTCGTTCCTTGGCTACACCTAGTGGATGATCATCATGGAGGAGATTTTTGTGCATGGCAGCTTTTCATTCCACCGATCAGGAAGCCACTTGCTGTCCCTAGGGGCGATGTCTGACTATGACTCCTGTGTGCCTGTATTGTATCTCCTTTAAATCCATACCCTGGCCTGATTTTTCTCCACGAGGGGGCAATGGGAGTATATATGACTCGTGTGCAGGGATGGAGATGTCTGTGTGTTCCCTCGGGGACCCTGGCTTGGAGGGGTCACCTGTAGGACTGGTCAGAACTGGACTCTGTATGGAGTTTAACTCTGGAGAGAAACATCCATAGGCTATCTCCAGTGGACACAGAACCCTGGACCTGGCCACAAGAGTCTGATCGCTTACCCACTGGCCAACCCGCCACCTTCGGGTTAGAAAAAAACAAAAAAAAAGGAGAAAAATAATATAACTGATTTTGAGAGGAACAGTTTTTTTTTTTAGATATATAGTGCACAAATCACAAATAATCTGACACAGTGCAAGCAAAGGGTAGGTATGATTTGGAGGAACATTGGGTTCTCTTTTTTTTGTTTGTTTGTTTTTCTTTTTCAGATACAGTATGCATATCCCAGATAACCTGATGGTGCAAACCAAGGTAAGGTCTGATTTTGATGGGAACATTTTGTTGTTAGATACAGTGTACATATCCCAGGTAACCTAATGGTGCAAACCAAGGTACGGTTTGCTTTGAAGGGAACATTTTGTTGTTAGATATATATCCTAGGAGTTCTAATGGTGCAAACCAAGTTAAGGTCTGAATTGAGGTGAACATTTTGTTGTTGGATAGTGTACATATCCCAGGTAACCTAACGGTGCAAACCAAGGTAAGATCTGAACTGATGGGAACATTTTGTTGTTAGATACAGTGTACATATCCCAGGGTAACCTGAGGGTGCAAACCAAGGTAAGATCTGATTTGAGGGGAACATTTTGTTGTTAGATACAATGCACATATCCCAGGAAACCTAACAGTGCAAACCAAGGTAAGGTTTGATTTGAGGGGAACGTTTTTTTTTTGTTAGATACAGTGTACATATCCCAGGTAACCTAACAGCGCGAACCATGATAAGGTCTGATTTTGAAGGCAAACATTTTGTTGTCAGATAGCGTACATATCCAGGTAAGCTCACAGTGCAAACCAAGGTAAGGTCTGATTTGAAGAGAATGTTTTG
>JADBJO010006942.1:65000-72500 GCA_016801955.1 Conus betulinus
CTCCCGACTCTGGAACCGATTGAGAATTGTACTGTTTGACTCTGGAACCGATTGCGAATTGTACTGTTTATAGTGTACTGTATCTACTGTCTTCTGCTACCTCACTCTCCCGACTCTGGGGAACTGACTGAGATTTGTACTGTTTGACTCTGGAACCAGTTGAAAACTGTACTGTGTATAGTTTACCGTGTCTACAGTTTTCGGCCACCTCACTCTCCAGACTCTGGAACTGATTGGGAATTGTACTGTCTTTACAGTGTACTGTCTCTACTTTTGTACTGTGCTGCATTACGTCATATTGCTTTGTGTATCATATTTGTATTGTTTGTTAAAAGAAGGGTTGTGGTCCCCGCAAAATCAAAGGGTCACTGAACTGTCCATGCTCACTGTGTCTGGGGCACAGCATGATGGCAGGTGGTGCCCATTCCCCTCCTTCTGCCCCATTAACCTTTCCTGAGCTGACTCAGGCACCCAGGTACTGCTGGGTGAGTGGACAGGGTTTACAAGGTGTCAAAATAGGACTTTTTTTTATGTTGTTTGAACTCGTGGCAGTTAGCTTGGCAGGCAAACGCTCCAACTGTTGGACCCTGGATCATTGTATTGTATAGCATGGCATTATGTCATACAGCATTATATTGAGTTGTACTGTATTGTAAACACTATTGTACGTCACTGCATTGTGTTCAACTCAAGAAATAGATAAATGATGCGATCATGCCACACTCTAATCCTGTTTTCTATTCTGAACAAGAACATGTCATTTCTCGCCAATACTGCTCATTAATCCTGATCAGTTCAGCTTGAACTGTCTAGGTGTGCAGTCAAACCCATGGCTTGCATTACCTCCCCTTGGTTATCTGTGACACTGTCATCCTCAGCCGTTGTGTCTGCAGACCTGTGGCCATCTGGTTGACCTGCACCGAGGAACTCCCACAACACAACACCGGCATCCTGTCTTCACCTGCTGCTTGGCACTTCGAGGCTGGCTGATTGTCAGACGTAGACCTACACCTCCAGTCCTTTTCCTCCTCCCAGCACCGTGTATACTCTACTTTGTCCCAGTGCACACTCACTGGGAGAGGTGTTAGTGTTTATGAGCTGATTATATTAACGACTTTTTTTCCCTTCCTGATGTAAAAAAAAAAAAGATGTGGTGACGTTACCTTTTTGGTCTGTTTTTCCTTTTAAGCTTGGATCATACAGGTGACATAATTTACATTCTTTGCAAATGTTGGGTTTGCTTACGTCACAACTGCCTACAAAATAAAACAGCAGGCAAACAGACACTTTGTCTAAAGGTTAAAAATCCATGTTTTAGATTTGTTTCACCTGCGTTAAGTCAATCAGTTACATATAGAAAAATAATAATAATTCACATTTCTCAGTCACTGATACATCAAACTCCCAGAAACACTTCTCTCAGCTGTTGTTTGTGAGTCATCAATGTAAACATGTCATCAGCACAACAGCCCAGCAAAGGCGATGGTCACTGTCACTATCGCACTTCGCAGTGTCAGCAATCGACAATGTACAACAACCACTACAGCGCTCTCCTCTCAGTCAGCGACCAGTCGGCGGCCCCGGGTGTCGGAATGCACACGCTGCGTGTGAACACAGGCAATTAGCGGGGTAGTGCACACTTAAAAGGATCCAATTTCAGCGCTTCGGCTGTCGTGTCAAGTCCTAACAAGCTGTCCGTTGACAAGGAAGCGTCACGAGCCAGGGGAAAGTACTCCCGACTCACGGGTCGGAAAATAGTGTTTTGCTTCCCTTTCATCGCAGGGAGGGGAGGGGTGGGAGGGGTGACGTGGAGGTGTGGAGGGCGAAGATTGAGAGTGGGATGAAGAGGGAGTTGGAGAGGGGGAATGAGGATACAAGGATATAGCCGGGACGGAAAAGGGAGGGGAGCCAGTGTGTGTGTGTGTGTGTGTGTGGATGGGGAGGTGGGGGTTTTGAGGTGGGAGTAAGGGAAGGGACAGGAATTCCGTGTGTTACACTGATACGAACTGTTCGTGTGTGTGTGTGTGTGTGTGTGTGTGTGTGTGTGTGTGTGGTGCACATTTGTTTGCTTGTTGTTGTTATTTGTTTGTTTTTCGTAGTCTGTTTGTCGCCCATGTCTGTGGATACGACTGACTGGTCTGGTTGGCTATTCATCTGGGTAGCAGACGACAACGGTATCAACGACACCTGACGGAAAGATACTACGTGACATGACAATGTGGGGGCGGATTCAGGGAGTGGTTTGGGACCAGACGGGAATCCCACCTTTCTGTCTTTACTATCGATTTTTTTTTTTTTTTTAAAGAGAAATCATTAATCCGCTAGACAAACGAGACACACAAATCACAAGACAAAACACGACACCTGTTAACCTCTTGTTCTTCTCCAGGCAAGACTAAAGAGGTCGAAATGCGTTGTGTTTTGTCTTGTAATTTGTTTTGTCCCATTTGTCTGGCGGATAAATGATAATTTCTTTTTTTTTTTTTTAAATGGTTGAATTTCCGCCTGCAGTCATCTCACTTTGAAAGTAATTTCGCTGTGGAAGTTTCCAGTAATTCTACACATGTGACGTAACCAATGATGGAAAACAAGTCGTCGTTTGTGGTCAACACTGGCGATGGTCATCGCCGAGTCTCCCAGTTGACCTTCCACACTGGTAATCTGTTGTGTTGTCCAGCAGACCAGAACCACGACAAACAAGTCTCGTTAAGCAGCTGTTCTTGAGGTATAACATAGAAAATTATACGTCAACTGTCAATATGGAACAACATTTGTTCTCTTCTTCAAAATGGTCGTGATATGAACCATTTATTCAACAAAGCGATACCATTTAAAAAAAAAAAAAAAAAAAAAAAGAAGAAGAAGAAAATGAACTGGGTTACCATGTGTTGGAATCGTAGATGTATTTGAGCGGCGACATGAATATCCCTGGTGCTAGTTTATTTCCTTCCTAATTTTATTAATACTTGTTTCACCTGAATTTATACAATATTGCCTTACATATGTATTGGATGGTATGTCTTACATGCATAGATGTATGTACGTATGAAAGGTGTTTGTGCAGTTATGTATGCGTCTATGTAATGTATATGTACATGGGATATGTATATACACGTATGTATGTATGTTTATGCTTGTATACATACACGTGTATACTAGTACGCATGCATCTGTGACTGTATTCACTTTTTCGTTTTTGTTGTTGTTGTTTTGGGGGTGTTTTTGTTAATTGGTTGGATGGTTGGTTGGGTTTTTTTTTTTTCTTTCTTTCTTTTTTTTTAATGGATCTATTTGATCGTGTTCTTACATAGTAGGCTACTATGTTTGTTGATATAATCTGGCATCATGTTACAGAAACCTACTTTACTAGCACTATGTTCGTTGATATGGTCTGGCATCATGTTACAGACACTTACTTTACTGTTAATCACCTTTGTGTGGTCGGCGTCCATAACAAAAGTTTCTTTTTTTTTTTAACCGGTTTCCAGGCAACATGTTTGACGACACAAACACGCACTGCGGCATTCGACGTGTCTGATGCAAAACAAACATCGTTAAAACCGAGAGCCTGGCTCGTCCGTCCTTATATCTTTAAACAACGTGCACATAACGTCGAAAATGAATTTTCCATCTTTTGGACAAATAAAATTGTTATCCTGTTATCCTGTTGTCATTTTGATCACGTGACCGTCCCAACGTGCCATCATTCTTCACCTGGAGGTAAGAAATAACCCTCAGAAATGATCGACATGAATTACGTCACCACTGAATGGCGATTTCTGGTAGAGCTGCCTCCTATTGAGCACACTCGTGAAAATCGAAATGACGTGACAAGCGACTTACAGCTAATGATGACAGTACCACCAAGCAGATGAGAAGTCACTGGGACTGGTATGACATAGGACACAAGCGTATTGTTCACTGATGATGACGGCCCATGATTATGACGACATTTTCTGTACCACGTCACTTTCAGCCTGTCGGTCAAGCGTCACAGATTATTAACGTCAACAATGACTCGGCCCCCACGTGTTATCAACCTTTTGTAAGAATGTTGCGGAGCAGTACACTCCCCCCCCCCCCCCCCCACCCCCCCACCCCCACCCCCACCCCCACTGTTAAATGAGAGCGCATTTGCTAATGTAATGGTTGGTTTCCCGTAGCTGTAAACCTTCCATATGAAGCAGGCAGATCGTTTCATAAGTTAGTAAGTTGTGATGACTTGAGATTTGTCTGAGAACAATTATCCTGCCGATTGAAGCAGGCAGATTGTGTCACAGGTTAATAACTCTGTTGTGATGACTCCTTCATTATTGTTTACCCGCAGCTTGTAGAAAGAATTTGGTTCCACAGACGAAAAGATGGAGAATGGGGCGGGGGCGGGGGGTGGGGGGGTGTCAGGAGCCAGTCTCTCTAATCATCCGCACCATTGAATCCATTGGAGTGTTGTTGTTGTTGTTGTTTTTCTTCTTGTTGTTTAAAGAAGTATTTATAAGGACTCACACCGAACAACGTGGACAAACGGAGCACAAGACAAAACACGACGCGTTTCGACCTCTTAGGTCTTCTTCAGGCAAGAGAAGCAACACTCAGGACAACGAATTAATGAAGAAAGGGCGATTACTCGTCTGTGTCGAATTCGGAGCAAGATGGACGTTGAATGAAAACGAGGCCGTCGGGAAGGAGACGATGCGAGTTGAAGGAATAACGATGATAATGATAATTCTGATAGCAATGATGATGATGATAACAACGTTGAAGAATAAGACAAAGAGAATTACTATCAGTTTTGGTGATAATAATATGACAACAGCAGTTGTAGTATGAAAGAATCGAGAGGGATTAGAGGATTGTCGAACAGCACGGTTGTCGTGGCAACTCTTGGCGATGGTGATGGTGACAATGGTGATATCAATAATAACACTGGTGTTAATAATAATGATAATAATAGTAACAATGATAGTAACGGCAATGGCAATAATAGTACTGATAATAACAGTTATGCTACAAAAATATAGTAAACAAATCATATCAATAATAGTAATGACAATAGTAGTATCAATATTGAAAAGAACAAGGGAAGGGAGGTTGTTGTTGCTGTTGTTGTTGTTGTTGCTGCTGCTGCTGCTGCTGCTGCTGTTGCTGTTGTTATTGTTGTTGTTGTTGTTGCTGCTGCTGTTGCTGTTGTTGCTGCTGTTGTTGTTTGGTGTGTGTATCTGCAGAATGTCTCCCTCCTCTGTCAGCTGCTTTTCGTGGCATCATCAGGCTTCAACAGTTCCATCACAACACTGGGACGACGTCTTCGTCCTTGATGTGTCGAGCCAAATATCACTCATGTAGCTACATTGTAATGATGATCATGTTTTGTTTATTATTATAATTACAATTATTATTATTACTACTACTGCTATTATTATTATTATTATTATTATTATTATTATTGTTGTTGTTGTTATCATTATGAATATTATTACTATCATTATTATTGTTATTATTATTATTGTGTTGATGTTGTCGTCGTCGTCAAAATGTGTGTGTGTGTGTGTGTGTGTGTGTGTGTGTGTGTGTGTGTAGGAACGTGAAGAGAAAAACGTAAAACGGGAACAAATCTTGAATAAATGTCAGCGAACCGCCCAGAGAAACGTGGACAAACGAGTCACAAGAAAACACACAACGCGTTTCGACCTCATAGGTCTTATTCAGGTGAAACAAAGACGAACAAAATAACGAAAATGCACTTAGCTTTGATCGCTTCAGATTGCTTCTGAGTTCAGCGCAAGGAAGAAGGCAGGCGTTGATCAACGCCTTCTTCCTTGCGCTGAACTCAGAAGCAATCTGAAGCGATCAAAGCTAAGTGCATTTTCGTTATTTTGTTCGTCTTTGTTTCACCTGAAGAAGACCTATGAGGTCGAAACGCGTTGTGTGTTGTCTTGTGACTCGTTTGTCCACGTTTCTCTGGGCTGTTCGCTGACATTTATTTAAGATTTGTTTAGATTTCCGCCTGCAGTCGTTTCACTTTGCAACTAGATGTAAAACGGGAAATTTTTATATTGGCAGAAAAAGGAATTAGAAAAACCAATGAAGGAAAAAATGAATAAAATAAAAATAAAAATAAAAAAAAGAACTATGCATAATACCTATCAATATGTAAATGACACCCAGAATTTTTTTCTCTATTTGCAAACTTGTTGGTAAGTGTGTAATATGTTTAACGCCTTCCACTTTGAAAATATGGGATGGGTTTTTCAGACTGTGTACCCAGAAAGGCAGAGGCCAGGTGACCCTTGGACACAGCATAGGATCACAGACACGTGGTGGACACAGCATAGGATGACTGTGGTGGACACAGCATAGGATGACAGACATGTGAACACAGCATAGGATGGCAGACATGTGGTGGACACAGCATAGGATGATAGACATGTGGTGGGCACAGCATAGGATGACAGACATGTGAACACAGCATAGGATGGCAGACATGTGGTGGACTCAGCATAGGATGACAGACATGTGGACACAGCATAGGATGATAGACATGTGGTGGACACAGCATAGCATGATAGACATGTGGTGGACACAGCATAGGATGACAGACGTGTGGTGGACACAGCATAGATGACAGACATGACTGTGGTGGACACAGCATAGGATGATAGACATGTGGTGGACATAGCATAGGATGACAGACATGTGGTGGACACAGCATGGGATAACAGACATGACTGTGGTGGACACAGCATAGGATGACAGACGTGTGGACACAGCATAGGATGACAGACATGTGGACACAGCATAGGATGACAGACATGTGGTGGACACAGCATGGGATGACAGACATGTGGACACAGCATAGGATGACAGACCATGTGTGGACACAGCATGGGATGACAGACATGTGGTGGACACAGCATGGGATGACAGACATGTGGACACAGCATAGGATGACAGACATGTGGTGGACACAGCATAGGATGACAGACATGTTGTGGACACAGCATAGGATGACAGACATGTGGTGGACACAGCATAGGATGACAGACATGTTGTGGACACAGCATAGGATGACAGACATGTTGTGGACACAGCATAGGATGACAGACATGTGGTGGACACAACATAGGATGACAGACATGTGGTGGACACAGCATAGGATGACTGTGGTGGACACAGCATAGGATGACAGACATGTGGACACAGCATAGGATGACAGACATGTGGTAGACACAGCATAGGATGACAGACATGTGGTGGACACAGCATGGGATGACAGACATGTGGTGGACACAGCATGGGATGACAGACATGTGGTGGACACAGCATAGGATGACAGACATGTGGTGGACACAGCATAGTATGACAGACATGTGGTGGACACAGCATAGTATGACAGACATGTGGTAGACACAGCATAGTATGACAGACATGTGGACACAGCATAGGATGACAGACATGTGGTGGACACAGCATAGGATGACAGACATGTGGTGGACACAGCATAGT
>JADBJO010006942.1:77500-85000 GCA_016801955.1 Conus betulinus
TCCTTCATCTGTGTTGTCTTTCCTTCACTATCAGCCCTGCCGTGGCTCCCTGCCCTGTGACCTTCCTGCGACAACATCGGAGGGCGGAGGCCCAGAGGCAGACTGGACATGTGCTGGATGAACAACCAGTGAAGGACTGGACCGTCTGTCCTCTTCTGATCGGGTGGACAACCACACTGTGTATCACACATCTGTCTGCCTGATTGTAAACCACACTGTGTATCACACATCTCTATCTGCCTGACTGTAAACCTACACTGTGTATCACACATCTATCTGCCTGACTGTAAACCCACACTGTGTGTCACACATCTATCTGCCTGACTGTATAAACCCACACTGTGTATCACATATCTATCAGCCTGACTGTATAAACCCACACTGTGTATCACACATCTATCTGCCTGACTGTATAACCCACACGGTGTATCGCACATCTATCTGCCTGACTGCATAAACCCACACCGTGTGTCACACATCTATCAGCCTGACTGCATAAAAAACCACACACCGTGTGTCACACATCTATCTACCTGACTGTATAAACCCACACTGTGTATCACACATCTATCTGCCTGACTGTATAAACCCACACTGTGTATCACACATCTATCTGCCTGACTGTATAAACCCACACTGTGTATCGCACATCTATCTGCCTGACTGTATAAACCCACACCGTGTGTCACACATCTATCAGCCTGACTGTATAAACCCACACTGTATCACACATCTATCTGCCTGACTGTAAACCTACACTGTGTATCGCACATCTATCTACCTGACAGTACTGTAAACCCACACTGTGTATCGCACTTCTATCTGCCTGACTGTATAAACCCACACTGTATATTACACATCTATCTGCCTGACTGTAAACCCACGCTGTGTATCACACATCTATCTGCCTGACTGTATAAACCCACACTGTGTATCACACATCTATCTCCCTGACTGTAAACCCACACCGTGTGTCACACAACTATCCGCCTGACTGTAAAACCACACTGTGTATCACACACATCTATCAACCCTCTTCTGCCTGACTGTAAACACCCACACTGTGTATCATACACATCTCTCTGCCCCTCTCTGCCCCCTCTGCCTGACTGTAAACCACACTGTGTATCATACAAATCTCTCTGCCCCTCTCCTGCCTCACTGTAAAACCCACACTGTGTGTCACACGTTTCTCTGTCTGTCAACCAACATTATATATTACATACCTCTCTACCGTTTTCTACTTGAGTGTAAACCACACTGTGTATCACACATCTCTCTGCCCTCTTCTGCCTGTTGTTAACCCACTCTATGTATCACGCATCTCTCTGCCCTCTTCTGCCTGATGTGTTAACCCACACTGTGTATCACACATCTCTCTGCCCTCTTCTGCCTGATGTTAACCCACTCTATGTATCGCGCATCTCTCTGCCCTCTTCTGCCTGATGTGTTAACCCACACTATGTATCACACATCTCTCTGCCCTCTTCTGCCTGATGTGTTAACCCACACTGTGTATCACACATCTCTCTGTCTTCTTCTCTGCCTGATGATAACCCACAATGTGTATCACACATGTGTCTGCCCGACTGTGGACCCACAATTGTGGGTACCCGTGTCTGCCAAAGAACTTATGAGAGAGGGAGACAAATGGAAAGAACAGACAGACAGAAAGACAGACAGACAGATAGAGAGAATGACAGAGACAGAGAGAGAGAAACAGAGCACAGAGAGAGAGAGAGACAGAGGGAAACAGAGACAGAGGGAGAGACAATGAAAGAGACAGAGAGAGAGACAGACAGACAGCAGAGAGATAGAGAGGGAGAGAGAGACTGACACAGAGACAGACAGACATGGACAGAGAGGCAGACAATTAGACAGCCAGAGAGAGAGAGAGAGAGAGAGAGAGAGAGAGAGAGAGAGAGAGAGAGAGAGAAGAGAGGAGAAGAGAAGAGGCAGGCAGGCAGGCAGAGAGAGACAGGGACAGAGAAAGACAGAGCGAGACAGACAGACAGACAGCAAGAGAGAGAGAGAGAGAGAGAGAGAGGAGAGAGAGAGAGAGAGAGAGAGAGAGAGGAGAGAGGCGACAAGAGACTGAGAGACAAGAACTCTGTGTCCACCTCTGCAGTTAATAGCCATTCACAAGGTAACTAGACAGACAACTCACCTGTCACCACCACAAAGTCCACCGACGCCGTTGTAGTGGATGTCGTTTTCCGTGCTGGTGACGTTGGGTGACGTAGCGGTGACGTCAGCTGATGTAGTGGTGACGTCAGGTGATGTCGTGTCAGTCACCAGTGATGACGCTGTGGTTGCCGATTCAGTCGATGTCGTTGACCTTGTCGTTCGTTGGTGGTGGCGTGGTTGGAAGAAGAGAGGAAAGCGAGGAAGAGGTCACCTGTGAAGAAGATGATGATGTTGGAACCACTTCCGAAGATGTTTCCAGCACACTGCTTGACACCACTGTCAAGGATGTTTCCAGTAATGACGTCACTTCCAGTGCAGGCGAACTCAGTGAGACAGACACGGAAGATGTTACAGTTAAGACATGGATGGTTCCAGACTTGACGCTGCTTCCAGAGAAGAAGAAGCAGAGGACGGGGGATTCCTGAAGGAGAATCGAGCACAGAACTGGAGGGAGCAACGGCGGATACAGAATCCAGCGAAGACGCGGACGGCAGAATGGCTGTAGGGGAGACAACAAAGAAAGAGGAGGATGGTAGACTGGAGGTTATCTCTCTTGAAGTATGAGGCGCGATGTCGGATGCGGGAGAGGTCACAGAACTGAGCATGTCTATGCCAGATGAGGGTTGTGAAGAAGGCGAAACAGAACCCGTGATTTCAGACGTTAAATCCACAAGAAGACTGGAGGATTCCAGGCTAGGCATCCTGGTCGAAGAACTCATTAAAGTCGTTGTCATGGCAGAGGTTTCCAGTGACGTTTCCATGGTAGTGGATGTGAGCAATGTAGCGGTGACGGGGCTGGACATCTCTGCTGACGTCACAACACCACTGGGTGTATGAACGATAGACGTTGTCAAACTGTCAACAAACACTGGGTGTAGAAATAAACGTTGTTTGTTAAACTGTCAAAAACACTGGGTGTAGAAATAAAACGTTGTTAAACTGTCAAAACACTGGGTGTAGGGACAACAGACGTTGTCAAACTGTCAACAACACTGGATGTAGGGACAACAGACGTTGTCAAACTGTCAACAACACTGGGTGTAAGAACAACAGACGTTGTCAAACTGTCAACACCACTGGGTGTAAGAACAACAGACGTTGTCAAACTGTCAACACCACTGGGTGTATGAACAACAGACGTTGTCAAACTGTCAACACCACTGGGTGTATGAACAACAGACGTTGTCAAACTGTCAACAACACTGGGTGTAGGAACAACAGACGTTGTCAAACTGTCAACACCACTGGGTGTATGAACAACAGACGTTGTCAAACTGTCAACAACACTGGGTGTAGGGACGACAGACGTTGTCAAACTGTCAACAACACTGGGTGTAGGGACGACAGACGTTGTCAAACTGTCAACAACACTGGGTGTAGGAACAACAGACGTTGTTAAACTGTCAAAAAACACTGGGTGTAGGAATAAATGCTGTGAAACTGTCAACAACACTGGGTGTATGAATGAGAGATGTTGTCAAACTGTCAACACCACTGGATGTAGGGACAACAGACGTTGTCAAACTGTCCAGCACACTGGAGACCTGAAACACGTCAGACGTAGGCACCACCTCAGAAGAAGGCGAGGTGGACGATGGTTCTGGCGCTGAAGGGACTACCAGGTCACTACTGGGTTGTCCAGCACTGGCCGACCATGTGGGCGAGGGGGTTACACTGGGATAGAAAATGGAGGTGGCAGACGCCGGCCAACTGGATTGTGGAGAAGCTGTGGGAGGTGCGGTGACGGGGAAGGAGGTGGTCACGCTGACAAAGGGAGGGCTCGGACTGCTCACTATAATGGACATGGACTCTTGTGGCGAGGACGTGAACGGTGATGCATCGCTGGACAGCTCCTTCGATGAGGGCAACACGTCAGTGACGACAGGACTGGACAACGTCATGGTGGTCATTGTCATACTGAAGCTGAACTCCCAATCTGTGACACTGCTCGGGGCTACTGTAGACAGAGAATCCAGGTCCAAGGAAGAGACGGGTACTGACGGTGATACTGAACCGTCTGATTCTGGAATACCAGACAATGTTGGGGTAAAACTGTGGGACAGCAAAGTTGATGGAATACCACTTTCAGAACTTTGAAGCGGCAGGGTGGAAGTCACATCAAATGACGGTAAGAGAGACGACTGCACAGGTGGTACTGAAGACAAAGAATTTTCCACAGACAGGAACCCAGAAGACAGTGACAACACAGGTACTGAACTTGTAGAAAACGTTGCTGTGTGGGTCACTGGGGAAAGTGCCGTCGTGTCCAGTGATGAAGAGATCATCACACTCGCTGCACCCGGTAGAAAAAGACACTGACGGTGTATCAGAGGAAAATACCACTGACACGTCAGTGGCTGTCAATTCTATGGACGATGGCAATGAACTCTCTGGCAGTGAAAACGATGGTGTGGATGGTTGTGAAGGGGTGAAGTAAGTGGTCACCAACATGTCCGTCACGGTGGGGGAGTCTGCGACAGTGGCAGTGGACAGATCCGTGACCATAGACACGTTCAAAATGGACGTGTCAGTCACAGAGGAGACAGGTGGGAAGGAGCCAGACAGGTCTGCAGTGACGGTGCCCACAGCGGGCAAGGAGGTCACAGCTGTTGGTGCTGATGGAGATAGGTCTGACAACGACAGATCTCCAGTTTGGATGGCGGTGGAAAGTGAGGAAAACCCAGACTGCAGCATCCCACTTGAAAGCACTGACATGGACAGAGTGCTGGACTGACCAACTGGGACGGACAGCGTTGTTTCACTGGGCACTAGGACAGTGGACGGAGTGTGTAACGACAAGGAATGCACAGCACCAGACGACTGGAGGTCTAAGGACGTCAGTGGACCAGGTACCGTTGTGAACAAACTGCCAGAGGAAAAACGGAACCTCTGACGTCACTGACTGACCAGGCTCAACGACAGTGGACGGGGATTCTTCTGGCTGCGTCAGAGATGATGACAACATGGAGCTTTGTGACGTGTCAGACCCAGCAGACGACAGGACGTCTGACAACAACAGGGAACTACCGGAGTCTACACCGGACATTTGCATAGATGAAGTGATCGTAGAGTAGTCACTTACGGTATGGAAAACCGACAGATCTGAGATGTCATCAGACACTGACACAGGCAATGAAGATGGCCTGATATCAGACGATGAAACGCTGGTCACGTCAGTGAGAAAGCTGCCTGGATGTGTAGCCAACACACTGGACACGTAAGCACTGACACTAGGGCTTGGTGGATTCCAGCCACTGGTCTCAAACAACTCAGATTCACTGATGCTAGGCATGACGTCAGGTGAGCTCCTGGTAACAAACAGACTTGGGCTGAAATTACCGATGCCGGACGACATGCTCGCGTATGTTCCTAAACTTGGCTCTAGCGGAGAGCTAGAAGTGGCTGTCACTGTCGCCAACATTTCAGATGAAGACGCAGTCAATGCAGGAGTAGCTGAAGATCGGCTGACGTCTTGGGAAGAAAGCACTCCACTGTCAAGGTCACTGTGTGTTGACAGCCTTTCTGAACTTGTCACCAAGGAGTCACTGCCACTCATCGTCAAAGTCGACAATTCTGGACGTTCAGAATCCGACACATCTGTGTTAGGAGGTGTGGAAGCTTCAGAAGGAAGGGTACTGGTGGAGAACATTTCCTTGGTGACAAGAGAAGAGCTGACGACCTGAGAAATGACCGCAGTGCTAGCAGGCAGCCCAGTGGGCAGAGGACCGGTGTCTGGGGTGATCGTTGAGGTGGACAGCATCTCACTGACAGCGGAGGAACGTGGACTGCTGGTGGCTGAATTGGCAGTGGAGGGCAGTTCACTCGTCATGTCGACACTCAACGTTGCACCGGTCAAGCCACTGATCACGGATTCAGTGTCCACCGAGGTCACTGACCGCAGTGACGTTGCCCTCGTGGTTTCTGGATAACTGTCACTCAAGGACAAATCTGCCAGGGCTGAACTCCAGGTGTCTGCAGAATACACTGAAGAGGCAGGCAGCGACAGGGTTGTACTGTATATAACGCTTTCTGGAAACATCGAATTGGCACTGGACAGTGTTTCTGATGCCAGTGATTGGGAATGACTCATGGTCAACGTGGACAGTGGACTTCCACTGGCCGCTACACCAGACTCCGCTGAGGTGGCAGTGAAGGACGTGACATCTGTCGCTGCAGAACTGACGTCTGAATCTGATGGTGACACCCTGCTTGGTAGAATGGTCAGATCGCTTTCAGTTGAGCCAGAAACGAAGGGAGTGGAGAGGGTGACGAGATCTGCTGGTGCACTTGGAGTGACCAGGGCAGTGTGGAGGGACCCACTGATCGGGGGCACCACATCACTTCCGCTCAGGTGACTACTGGCCCCAGCAGCGCTGTCAGTCTGCATGGCGGCATCTGAGGGAGAGACTGGCACCGACAGTGAAAAGACTGAGCCTGGGAGAGACAGCAGGCTCCGTGGATCTGGATGAAACCAAACTGGATGGCCAAGCACTGTGTGATTGTTCCAGCTCTGGAGAAGAACTCATTAAACCTTGAGGTAAGGTTTCTTGAGGCGATTCCATCGTTTGGGTGTTTTGTCAGTGTTGTGAATCTCTTGAATGGGGCATAGGAACACTGGGAGAAAGCATGATTTCAGAGGATGGAGGTGACAGGGTTTGTGACAATGCAGAGGAAGTGTCTGGTGGCACAGAGTCTGACGACAACGCGGATGTACTATGCCCCATCGTGACCTGCTGGTCCCCCTCACTGGACACGGCTCTGATGGACTCTGCCCACTGCTGAGTGCTGGCCGCTGAGTGTGTCGTGCTGTAGGTCCTCGTGGGTAGTGGAGACTTAGCAGACGCACTTTCCAGAGCAGCGACAGTGAACTGCTCAGTGTACACAGTGCCACCTGCGCTGCTCTGGAGATCTGAAGATGTCATGACGTCAGTCACTGATGAGGTCATTTCCGATGAAGAGAGGAGTAATTCCTCTTGGGTCAAATGAAGTGGCGATGGAAGGGAAAATCTGGGTCTCAGAACTTTCCAGAGAAGAACCTTTGGCTGTTGACTCTTGTGCAGAAGACGACAGAAACTTGTCTGACGAACTAACAACAGAAGCTGTCACTGAATGCGTCTGCATTGCCACTGAAAACGGTGACCTACTTTCACTGTCAATGTCTGAAAGCGAAGATAGCCCTGTGAACGCTGCTGATGTCACACTTTTGCTCTCTGAACCCAAGTCCGGTAACTCCGTTGATGAACTCTCAGCCTGTGCAGCGAGTGACTCCCCATCCTGGGAGTTGCCACTGAGGGATGAATGAAGATCTCTTTC
>JADBJO010006942.1:95000-100000 GCA_016801955.1 Conus betulinus
ATATTATGACACTACGCTGGGAGTGGTGATGGGGATTCTTGTCTGTCTGTCTGAACACACACGTTCATTTGCCTGCTGGCCTATAGGGTCGGTCTGTCTGCCCGTCTGCTTGTGCATCTCTGTCTGTCTGTCTGTCTGTCTCTGTCTGTCTGTCTGTCTGTCTGTCTCTCTCTCTCTCTCTCTCTCTCTCTCTCTCTCTCTCTCTCTCACACACACACACATACCCTCAGCCCCCCCCCCCCCCCTCCCCTACCCCCACCATTCTCTCTGTCCCGCCAGTTTGATCCCAGTTATCGTCAATCCCCCTTATACGCCATCTTCTGATTACGATCAGCCCACACTTTGCTGTTTTCTCCTGTCTGTCGTCCTTCTATTCTCTCTCTCTCTCTCTCACCCCGGTCATGGAAGACAGACAGCACCCCGCCTGATGTTTTGTCTGTATCGTCCTTCTCTCCTCCTCTCTCTCTCCCCAGTCAGGGAGGACATGACACACCCCGCCTGATGCCTGATGCCGGTGACAACAGCAAGTAGACCAGACCTTCGGTCCTCCAGACAGAAAGGCCACTGACACGGGCAATGTCCCCACCATCCCTCTCCTCCATTGGCCCATCATCTACAGGCCACACGCCGCAGTTAGGATTTTGCACTAAAACACTATCATTATATGTCAGCGTGGTGGAGCCTGCTATAAATCTGAGCCAGCATTTCATGTTACACTGATCAAAAGAACAACTCCCCACCAATTATTTCCATTGCTCTGGGGGATTTTCATCGATGAAATCACCAATACTCTTCAAGCATATGATCTTCGCCTTATGTATGGAGTCACATTTCAGACCTTTGCACTCACTCGTGACCCTATCTTTGCGCCCGGTGGTTTCCCCCAAATAGTCCCCCATTCCTTTGATTTTGAATCTGTCTGCTTGGAACCACCTGGCTTGTACCTTGATGGCCATGTGAAAGAAAAATGAGGAGAATCAACTTTCAGACTACTATGCAAAATTCTGAAAACAATCTCACTGCGCCAGTCTATAAATACTGGACTCCTTTAAGCAAAGGCTTTGGCGCGTTCATTTTTGGTGTGCGCAGCCAGCAGGTGGGAAGACAAGAGCTCCCTCCCCAGCAGGCAGTACAGGAGGCAGAACAGTCGCCTGCCCCCTGCTGTCTTTGCCTGCTTTGGTTCCTTCGCCCTTCGGCCCCCCATCCTTTGAGACCTTCCCCGTCCAAACCTGCTGTGTGCTGCCTGTTCAACTCTTTTCCATCTTTTCAACATACTTCTTTTTTCCCTCCAGCTGCTCTTCCTGCCTTTTCACTTTTCTTGTTTCAAAGTGAGGAGGCTGCAGGGCGGAAATTGAAACAAATCTTAAAAAGAATTCAATGGTAATCCGCCAGATAACATGGACAACAAATTGCAAGACAAAACACTACGCCTTTCGACCTCTTAGGTCTTTTCAGGCAAGACCAACAACATTCACGACACTGAAAACGAAAGAACGAGCGACCAGTTATCTTCTCGAATTGGCGCAAGATGGACGCTGCCAAATTTGAGAAGATAAGGTTTGCTTGTTCTTTGTTTTATGTTGTCCTGAATGTTGTTTCTCTTGCCTGAAGAAGACCTATGAGGTCAAAACGCATCGTGTAAGATGGGCGTTGCCAAATTTGAGAAGATAAAGATTGCTCGTTCTTCGTTTAGCCTGAAGCAGACCTAGGAGGTCAAAACGCGTCGTGCTTTGTCTTGCAATTTGTTTGCCCCTGTTCTCTGGCGGATTTATTTCCTTTCATTTATTTTCCTTTTTTGTTTGTTTCTTTTCTTTCTGTGACTTCCCCCTACCTTTCTCTCAGCTCTCCCCTACCCTCTCCTACGCGTCTTACATGTATGTTCCTACTGTATCTTTTGCGTCAGTGATGATAACAAAACATGGCCGCCTGAAATGGGGCAGAAAGAGATTTTTCCGGTTGTGCCTGAAATGGAGCAGAAAGATTTCCGGTTGTGCCTGAAATGGAGCAGAAAAAGATTTCCGGTTATGCCTGAAATGGGCAGAATTTCCGAATATTTCCGGTTGTGCCTGAATGGAGCAAGAATATTTCCGGTTATGCCTGAAATGGAGCAAGAATATTTCCGGTTATGCCTGAAATGGAGCAAGAATATTTCCGGTTATGCCTGAAATGGAGCAAGAATATTTCCGGTTTGTGCCTGAAATGGAGCAAGAATATTTCCGGTCAGACATGCAGGGTACGGATCAAGGAATCGGGTGGCAGCCTGCAGATGGCGTTGACCGCCAGGGGGCGCTGGTTTAGCATCATGGCGATCACAGTCACAACAGGGATGATGATGATGATGATGATGATGATGATGATGATGGCGACGACGATGATGATGATGATGATAATGATGATGATGATGACCACCACCAGCATCACCACTACTACTACTACTACTGCTGCTGCTTGCTGCTGCTGCTGCTGCTACTACTACTACTACTACTGCTGCTGCTGCTGCTGCTGCTGCTGCTACTACTACTACTGCTGCTGCTGCTGCTGCGGCGGCGGCGGCGGCGGCGGCTGCTGCTACCTCTATTTACTACTACAGTGATGATGATGATGGTGATGATGATGATGATGATGATGACTACCACCATCGTTACTACTACTACTACTACTACTACTACTACTACTACTACTACTACTCTACTACTACTGCTGCTGCTGTAGTTAGATTGGCTTGACACGTTGTGTCCTCATAAATCCATTTATGACGCACTCACTGAGCTATGGTAACCGTTACCGTGGAAACAGGTCTGGCTGCTTCCCGACAGTTTCACTTGTTTCAATAACCACACACCATAAACTTCGTAACGCTTCATCTTGTTATACTTGGCAAGTTCATTTTACCCCACATGTGGCCTCTTTTTGTTTTACACTAAGACACGTATTCGTATCTGTTCTTCTGCTTGGTGCAAATCCTATCAAATGATGTCATCTTAATTGGATGTAACTTCAGGGGCCGAAAAACTCAGTCGGTAGAGCGCCGGACTCGTGATCCTGGGGTCTGCGGGTTCGAATTTCGGTACAGGGGGATTTTCCCCTCGGAGTTAACATTGGATGTACACGTTACATACATTGCTATGGATGACACGTTACACATAGCATGCACCCTGTGTGAGACATGGAAAGAATGAAGACTGCTGCCATATATATATGAACGGAATCAGTGTGTGCGTGTGCGCGTGTGTGTGTATGTGTGTGTGTGTGTGTGTGTGTGTGTGTGTGTGTGTGTGTGTGTGTGTGTGTGTTGTGTGTGTGTGTGTGTGTGTGTGTGTGTGTGTGTGTGTTCGTGTGTCAGTGATACACACACACACACGCGCGCGCGCGCACACATACGTGCACACGCATGCACGCACGCACAACACACACACACACACACACACACACACACACACACACACACACACACCACACTATCGGAATGTTGAGTCGACGTAAACTCACTTTGTGACACACACACACATGAGTCAGGAGTATCGCTGGCTGAACGAGCCTGAGACACGAGTCCCCACCCCCACCCCTCGCCTCCCCTTCCCCACCCCCTCCCCTCTCCTTCACCCTCTGCCAACATGCTGTTTGGAACAGGCATTTTTGTGTTGTTAACTACCCGGATATGTCACTGCAGGTTGACGAGGGATGATGTGGGTTTGCCTCAGGATGAAAGCAGATACCAACAGATTTCTGCTGTTTACCTAGCACTTAAGATTAAGGAAGGGGTGGGGGAAGAACGGAGCTAAGGGGGGGGGTTGGGGGGAGGGGGGGGACAGAGAAGGAAGGTAACAGGGGGGGGGGGGGGGGAGTTAAGGGGGGGGGGGGGGAATTCATTTACAAATTGTCCCCAGAAATGTTGATTTTAATGATCGCTCCCAGAAATGTTGATTTCGTTGATTTTAATGATCGCTCCCAGAAATGTTGATTTTAATGATCGCTCCCAGAAATGTTGATTTCAATGATCGTGCAATAACGGTCTAATGGGGGAAAGTTACAGCCTCCATGGAACACAATCACTACATGGAACAACTAGCACGTAGAATAGTCGTCACATGGAACGATTAGCACGTGGGATAATCATCACATGGAACAATTAGCACGTGGAATAATCATCACATGGAACAATTTGCACACGGAATAATCATCACATGGAACAATTAGCAAGTTGAAAAGTCATCACATTGAACAATTAACACGTGGAATAATCATCACATGGAACAATTAGCATGTCGAAGGATCATCACATGGAACAATTAGCATGTGGAAGGATCATCACATGGAACAATTAGCAGGTGGAATAATCGTCACATGGAACAATTAGCACGTGGAATAATTGTCACATGGAACGATCATCGCGTGGAACAATTTCCACATGGAAAATTCATCATTAAGTGGAATAGTCATTACATGGAACAATCATCACATAGAACAATCATCACACGAAACAATCATCACATGAAACAGTTATTATCACGTGGAACAATCGTCACATGGAACAGCCATTATCACATGGAACAACCATCACATAGAACAATCATCACATGATACACTCATCCCATAAAACAATCATCACACGGTACGATCTTATGGAACAATCATCACACGGTACAATCATCACACGGAAAAATCACTACCGGGAAAAAAAAATCATCATCACATGGAACAATCAACAAATGGAACAGTCATTGTATCGAAAAGTCATTACAAAAAGCTGCTCACCAAAAATCAATGCGCCAAGGCCTTGTTTATTAAGGAGTCGAGTATTTACAGACCAACGCAATTAGATTGTTTTCAGGATCTTTATTGGGTCTCAAAATTAATTTTCTCCTCATTTTCTTTCATATGGTCAACAAGGTACAAGCCGGGTGGTTCCAAGCAGATAGATTAAATCAAAGGAATGGGACTATTCAGGCGCTTCCAGTGGCACAAAGATAGGGTCACGGGTGAGTGCAACGGCCTGAAAT
>JADBJO010006942.1:105000-107500 GCA_016801955.1 Conus betulinus
TGCAGAGGGTTTAGGGCAATGTTCACTGTTTGATCAGTGTGTTGGTCTGGATATAAGCTGTAGAGTCAGTTTAGGGCGATGTTCACTGTTTGATCAGTGTGTTGGTCTGGATATAAACTGGTAGGTCAGTTTTAGGGCGATGTTCACTGTTTGATCAGTGTGTTGGTCTGGATATAAACTGGTAGGTCAGTTTAGGGCAATGTTCACTGTTTGTTCAGTGTGTTGGACTGGATATAAACTGGTAGGTCAGTTTAGGGCGATGTTCATTGTTTGATCAGTGTGTTGGACGGGACAGAAACTGGTAGGTCACTTTAGGGCAATGCTCACTGTTTGTTTAGTGTGATGCACTGGATATAAACTGGTAGGTCAGTTTAGGGCAATGTTCACTGTATGATCAGTGTGTTTGGACTGGACATAAACTGGTAGGTCAGGATTTTTTTTTTCTCCCATTTCTTTTCATGAAAGCCGTCACAAAGTTCCACGGTGTCTCAGGAGAGAGAGAGAGAGAGAGAGAGAGAGAGAGAGAGAGAGAGAGAGAGAGAGAGAGAGAGAGAGAGCAAACGAACGAAAGTCAAGATCACCCTCCCTCACGGCTCCCTCCTCCCCGCACCCCCACAACCCCCGCCCCCCACCACCCACCCCCAAGCTCCCATACCCACACATATTGCACACCTTGCCCTCCCAACACGCACTTGGCTAGCGCACTTTTCTTAACTACCAAAAACATGTTTTCTCCGGAACAATGAGAGCAATGTAGGTGAGCTTCAGGATCAAAGCGGATTGCAACGGATTTCTGCTGTGTACATAACGCTGAAGTTTAAAGGGGAAAAGGAAAGGGGATGAATGGAGGGGAGGGGGGAGAGGGTAGAGGAAAAGGGGGTGAGGGCAGCTGGGAGGGGGGGGGGGGGGGAGAGAAGGGGGAAAGGGACAGAGGAGGATATCAGTCGTTAGCTAATGATTCAGAATTTTTTTTGTTGTTTTTTTACTTACTTCCACGATCGTGCAGAATGCAGCAGTCTGTTGAAAAGAAAAGTTATTGACAAAGCCTCTCTAGAACGATCACACAGCGAGCGCTTTGTGTAGGCGAGAGAAAGTGGGGGCAGAAGAAAAATAAAAGCAAACAGATAATCAAGATAAATAGGTTTTCATATAACTAAAAAAAAAAAAAGGGGGGGGGGGGAGTACAAATAAATAATTAAGATGAACGGGTTTTCATATAATTAAAAGAAAAGGGAAAATAGTGCAAAGAAATAATCAAGATAAATAGGTTTTTCATCATAACTAAAAGGAAGGGAAAATAGTACAAATAAATAATCAAGATAAATAGGTTTTTATATAGCCAAAAGAAAGGGAAAATAGTACAAATAAATCATTAAGATAAATGGGTTTTCATATAACTAAAAGAAAGAGAAAAAATAAATAAATGATCAAGTTAAATGGGTTCTCGTATCACTAAAAGAAAGAGGAAAAATTACAAATGAAATAATCAAGATAAATAGGTTTTCATATCACTAAGAGAAAGGGGAAATAGCACACACATAAATAATCTAGCTAAATGGGGTTTGCATATAACTAAATGAAGGGAAAATAGTACAAATAGATAATCAAGATAAACAGTTTTCATTATAACTAAAGAGAGGGAACACAGTACAAATAAATAATCAAGATGAATAGGCTTTTCATATAAGTAAAAGAAAGGGAAAATAGTACAAACAAATACTTAAGATAAATAGGTTTTCATATAACTAAAAGAAAGGGAAAATAGTACAAATAAATAATCAAGATAATGGGTTTTTCATAAAGCTAAAAGAAAGGGAAAATAGTACAAATAAATAATCAAGATAAGTAGGTTTTCATAATACTAAACGAAGGGGAAAATAGTACAAATAAATAATCAAGATAAATGGGTTTTTCATAAAGCTAAAAGAAAGGGAAAATAGTACAAATAAATAATCAAGATAAGTAGGTTTTCATAAAACTAAAAGAAGGGAAAATAGTACAAATAAATAATCAAGATAAACAGGTTTTTCGTATAACTAAAAAGAAGGGAAAATAGTACAAATAAATAATCAAGATAAATGGGTTTTTCATATAACTAAAAGAAAGGGAAAATAGTACAAATAAATAATCAAGATAAATGGGTTTTCATAAAGCTAAAAGAAAGGGGAAAATAGTACAAATAAATAATCAAGATAAACGGGTTTTCATATAACTAAAAGAAAGGGGAAATAGTACAAATAAATAATCAAGATAAATGGGTTTTCATATAACTAAAAGAAAGGGAAATAGTACAAATAAATAATCAAGATAAATGGGTTTGCATATAACTAAAAGAAAGGGGAAATAGTACAAATAAATAATCAAGATAAATGGGTTTTCATAAAACTAAAAGAAAAGGAAAATAGTACAAATAATAATCAAGATAAAATGGGTTTTTCACAAAGCCAAAAGAAAGGGAAAACAGTACAAATAAAATAATCAAGATGAGGGGTTTTTCATA
>JADBJO010006942.1:117500-122896 GCA_016801955.1 Conus betulinus
AATACACCCTGTCCTTAAGGGCCTCCGGCCAATGGGACGTAAATCTCACCCATCAAGTGAAGTCAAGCATACAGGATGTCGCCTCTCTGCTCCACAGAAACCAGCAGTGACCGACCAGCGATGATTCCACGGTGATTTACTCTGGACCGAATTGTGTGACTGAATCAAGAAACGTCCACACCAGTTCTACAGTGACCATGTCACTCTACATAAGATCACACATTGATTGGAAATCTTCCGCATCCGCAACAAGAGGCCGCCACTGACGGTTCCAGTGTTGTTAACAAGAGGCTAGGCCGCCAGTGGTGGTTCCAGAGTTGCAGGCTGGCAAACAGAATGCTATGTGTCTGCCTGGTTCCAGCAGACCTTAAGCGTCAACAACAAAACAGAGTATGCAAGTGTCGCTCCCACGGTAAAGCAATGACATGCTTTTATTCTAAACTGATGCTGCTAACGGCACCATTTCACCTAGAACACATGGTTACGACGTCCTCGGTGTGTTTTTTTTTCCAAGCTGTCCCCATACTCTGAGCTGTCAAGAGGTTGTATGTTCTGAGAGCCTTATGTCTGCATCTGTGCTAGGCGAAGCGCTGCTGCTGCTGCTGCATGCAATGTTGATTTGGGGAGTTCTGAGCTTGTTCTTGTATTGTCACTGAAGTAAGAGTTGCCTCCTCCCTTATTCATCATAGTCCCCGATAGAAAAGAACATCCAAGGTTTTCAGACATCTCTCTCTCTCTCTCTCTCTCTCTCTCTCTCTCTCTCTGTGTGTGTGTGTGTGTGTGTTGTGTGTGTGTGTGTGTGCGTGTATATATATATATATTATATATATATAGAGAGAGAGAGAGAGAGAGAGAGAGAGAGAGATCTATGGATAGATAGATAGAATTGTGTGTGTGTGTGTGTGTGTGTGTGTGTGTGTGTGTGTGTAAGAGAGAGAGAGAGAGTGAGTTTGTGTGTTGTGTTGTGTATGTGTGTGGCTAACTGTCAGGTGTAACAAAGCCAACAAAGCCAACGTCCAGTGCATTGGTTTGACTGTCCTTGTGCCACTGTCACATCCTGCTCCCCCGCTCAGAATGTCCGCCCCACCCCCTCCTTCCCCCTAAGGACGGTGTGGAATGAGAAGCGCCTGTGTTTGAGGAGGGCCAGCCCCTTGTGCACACGGCAAACCTCAGGGCAGTGCTGCTGGCACGAAGTGCTGTGTCCCCTGTCCGTCGGTCTGTCTGTCTTTCTTTCTCTCACTCCCTCTCTTTTTTCCCTCCCTCTCCCTCTCTTTCCCTCCCTCCCTCCCTCTCTCTCCCTCTCTCTCTGTGACTGGACGAAGCGGCAGAGCGCCATTTATTTACGCTGCGTAAATATTTTCCATAATTGTTTGAAAAATGCCAGTTACTGGACTTCCAGCGACGGCGGAGACAGCCCTGAACGCCCTGCTGAATATCAATACTGTGTTAAGCTGGAAAATTACCGGTGAAGGCAGCAAATACCGTCGTCGTTCTACGACTGAACAACAACAACAATGGCGGATCCTGTGTTGCGAGTTCAATACAGAAAGAAACCGCCCAGCCAGGTGCGACGTGACTAAGAAAAGGGCCAAGCAGCAAGCTGCAAGATATAACACTAGTGAAGTGAATGACCTGGCCTTGTTCCACACTGAAGTGGAAGACCACGGAACACACTGCGCAGCAGAGGATGTTGTTGGAGGAGAATATGTCATGTCTACACACATCAACAGCGAGTCTAAGACACTTCGCCCTGTACAAGTTCATTCAGATCAGTGTTTTCTTTCGTTTTTTCTGCGTTCGTAGGCTGATACTCCTACGGACACTGCCTGTATAGACAGGCAGTGGAGTTTTGTGTGCATGTCCGTTTTTTTTTTTTTTTTTTTTTTTTTTTTAATCCCGCCATTAAGGCAGTCATACTCTAATCTTCGGGGAAGGTGCATGCCATGTGTAACGTGTCAGCCATACCAACGGCCAAACTGGCCTCTCTTCCGAAAGTGGTGATGGGATTTTACGTGTTGTGCGTGCGTTCACACCGGAACCTCGGTTTATAGTCTCATTCGTAGGACTGTAGGGGGAATGGAAGTCAGAACCAATGTTAACACCGAGGGAAAAAATCCCACTGTACCGAATTCGAACCCGCAACCCCAAGATCACGAGTCCGGCGCTCTACCAACTGAGCTATCTGGCCCCTAGATCAGTCTGCCTGTGGCAACATACATCAAGAATTCCAGTACCCTGTCAGCAACCCAGGCCTTGAAGACATTATAGGAAGAACAGTGACACGGGAATTGTGAAAGACTATGTTGCCACTTTGACAGATCGGCAGGTACAGAGACGTCTGCGAGATAAGCACGGGTACATAGCGTTTAGGAAAGGTTGTGTTTCACAAGCTGGGCGCTGTCGATGTGTTGTTGTGCGAGTCAGATGATATTGTTTTAGAATATTCCTGCGCGCCGAATACGGAGGCCGACTGTGTGTTTCTGGTCTATTAAACAAGAAAACACAGGAACATGTCATCTGAGGAACGTGTCAAATTAGCCCACCTGCGGAGAGGAAGACGTGCCGGCAACACACAACACGCTGAGATTCAAGCACGTGCTCTACGGCGGGTGCGCGCTCTCCTCGGCCTGGTCAAATTCTACTTGGGGTGACGGTCCTTCGCTGAACGGATTGTGTGGTACACATATCAGGGACACTTTGACATTTCACAACTTTGCCATGTAATATGAAAGAAAGAAAGAAAGAAAGAAAAAAAAAAAAACATTGCTGTGGTTTCCAAGACAATGAGATCGTGTCGTGTCGCGTAATGTCAATCGCGCCGATGTGCTAAATGGGCTGGACAGCATGATAGCAATAAACTTCGTGCGTTCGTTCGTTAGTTTCTCTCTCTCTCTCTCTCTCTCTCTCTCTCTCTCTCTCTCTCTCTCTCTCTCTCTCTCTCTCTCTCCCCAAGGGCGTACTAAAACGTACATCATTTATATCCGGGATTAATGTGAAAGAGTAGTCTTTGTGAAGGAAAACGCTGAAAAAACTCCCTTAATTTGTTGTGTGTGTGTGTGTGTGTGTGTGTGTGTGTGTGTGTGGTGTGTGTGTGTGTGTGTGTGTGTGTGTGTGTGTGTGTGTGTGTGTGTGTGTGTGTGGTGTGTGTGTGTGTGTTGTGTGTGTGTGTGTGTGGTGTGTGTGTGTGTGTGTGTGTGTGTGTGTGTGACTACGTGCGTGTGTATGTGTGTGTGTGGGTGTGTGTGTGTGTGTGTGGTGTGTGTGTGTGTGTGTGTGTGTGTGTGAACAAGACAAAACACGTACGCTCGCTCTCTTCTCTCTCTCTCTCTCTCTCTCTCTCTCTCTCTCTCTCTCTCTCTCTAGTGGAAGGCAGAAGGTGGGAGGTGAGATGGGGAGGGACGGAGGGAGGGGGGGAAAAAAGAAAGAAGAGAAGTTGATGTAACTAATACAAGGACCGTCTGTTCTGTCATTATTGCCAACAGAACTAAAATCACCTCCCCCTCCCCCTCTCCCCCTTCACCCCTTCCCCCGCCCCCTCCTCCCCCCCACCCCACCCCCCCCCCACCCGAAACCCCCCCCCCCCCCCCACCCCCCCCGTGCCTGCTGACACAACAGAGCCCCCGAGTCCCAAACTATGGGCCTCAGCCCCGGCAAACAAAGCGATCCGCCGTCTGAGCGGCGCACGCAATTAGGCGTAGTTGGAGGATAATGACAGGTAGGATTGAACCCCCTCCCTCGATTGCAGGGCCCACCGCCCAAAGCCGATTAACGGCTCGTCCAAATAACGCAGGGCGTGAGAGGCCTGCAGGACGGCCGGGTCTGTGTGGGGCAGTGGAGACTTAATCCCTCCGTCCCAAGGCCGACAATCGTGTGGGGGCTTGAGGGAAGGCACCATTCGTGCATATACATTCATCTATCTATATATGACGGAAGAATTGTTAGCCTGCACTTGTTTTCCCCCCACTACTTAATTGTTCGGCATTATACATATGTATATACATGAGGTATATATTGAGGTTATCTTTTCATATTTTCTACTTTTCACAAGAAAATGTAGCTTGTTTTGCTCTTTCATGATTTTCCTTTGCTTCTTAGGTGGCACCTTTGGTGTTTTTTTGTTGTTGTTTTTTTCTTTTAAAGTCAGCAAACATGTTATGGTATTGCACACCAGCCTTTTTCTGGGATAGTATTCTTCTTATAACCGAAAAGGCAGAGGAGTCAAGTTACCACTATCCGCGGTCACCGAGGAGAAACAATCAGGTTTCGAAATACCGGTATCTGACCAGGAGTTATATGTTAGTGAGCTTTCCTCCCCATTGGAGATTGTCTCCCCTTGGAGATTATAAACTTGCTGAAGGTCATTTTGAGAAGCATTTATTATTCCCCATTCACCCACTCAAGCACATACTGTTAGGCAGAATTATCTACCACTGCAGAAATGAATGCGTATCTTCCCCCCTATTTCTTCAATCTAAGACATAAGAGCAAGCTTTGTTTATATTATTCTAATATTTCTTGCAGTCATTGCAACACCAAGCTGCTCTGTAAGTTGCTGGAATGGTGCTTGGTACTTATCCTTGGAATTTATTATTATATATGTGTACATGTGTATACACACACACATATCTATGTATGTATCGATCATTATCTATGTCTGTCTATCTATCTAAATACACGTGTGTATGCGTGTGTGTGTGTGGGTGTGTGTGTGTGCGCGCACGCACACCTCGATCATTGCGGTGAGAGGAGACGAGAGGAGAGAGAGAGAGAGAGGGAGAGAGAGAGCGCGCAACTATGTTTAATTCGGGCAGATAGATAAGCTAAAAGCTTGCTTTCGACATGCCCCGCCGTGAAAAGAAACAACAAAACCCAGTGAAACAAGTTGAAGACAAAACAAATCCAGACACATTAGGTGCTAAAAGACGCGTGAACAGGGCAAAACGTTATGTAGAGAATATTAGCAATCACATCAATCAATTAATCAATCTATCTATGAGGAGGGCAAACCTATATAGAGAATCTTAGCAATAACATCAATCAAACTATCTATCTATCTATTATGAAGAGAGCAAAAGTTATAAAGAGAATTTAGCAATCACATCAACAATCAATCAACCAATCTATGCTATCTAGGAAGAGGGCAAAAAGTTCTATAGAATCTGACACTCACATCAATCCATCAAATCAATCAGTCATTTCCAATCTAATCTTTGAAGAGCGCAAAAAGGTACTATAGAGAATTCTAGCACACATCAATCTGACACTCCCATCAATCCATCAATCATCAGTCCATTTCCCTCTTGCCCATCCCTCACTCCCCCTCAATCCGTCCATCTCTCCCTTCCTTTGCAGCGCGCCCAACGTTCTCTCGCGCATTCTCGCATCCCCTCCTCCCC
>JADBJO010006943.1:0-22500 GCA_016801955.1 Conus betulinus
AATAATCATGACAAGTTTTTCTTGACAGGTGACAATAAATTTTTCTAGTCTTTGGGACATTCGTGAGTGCCGTTTCCTAATTTTCCATCGGATATTTAGGAGGGATGACGAGGAATAAACATCATCTTTTGATTCTTCAGAATCGTCATAGAGAAAGAAAGAAACGAACTCATCACAATGTTCTGAGACATTCATGAGTGCCATCTCATCATTTTCCATGGGAAACTCGTGAGGGATGACACGGAGTCAGTCTTTAGACGAGGAATAAATATGATACTCTGATTCTTCAGAATTTTAGGAGTGAGAAAACGTTGAGAAAATAAAAAAAAGGTGTGAAATTATTCATGATTTCATAATCAAAGACAGCTTTCTTGAAGAGACATATCAGCGGCGATTGTGAATGCAGCTCTAGGTTATCAACCGCAAGTCTACATAAAGATACAATTATCAAGGGCTAGAATGCTTGCAGTTGAAATTAGCAAGAGTGAGTGGCTAAAGTTATCAGTGGCAAGAGTAAGTGGCTAAAGTTATCAGCGGCAAGAGTGAGTGGCTGAAGTTATCAGTGGCAAGAGTGAGTGGCTAAAGTTATCAGCAGCAAGAGTAAGTAGCTAAAGTTATCAGCCTCAAGAGTGAGTGGCTAAAGTTATCAGCCTCAAGATTGAGTGGCTAAAGGTATCAGCGGCAAGAGTGAGGAGCTAAAATCATCAGCGGCAAGAGTGAGTAGCTAAAGTTATCAGCGGCAAGAGAGTGAGTAGCTAAAGTTATCAGCCTCAAGAGTGAGTGGCTAAAGTTATCAGCTAAAGTTATCAGTGGCAAGAGTGAGTGGCTAAAGTTATCAGCAGCAAGAGTGAGTGGCTAAAGTTATCAGCGGCAAGAGTGAGTGGCTAAAGTTATCAGTGGCAAGAGTGAGTGGCTAAAGTTATCAGTGGCAAGAATGAGTAGCTAAATTTATCAGCGGCAAGAGTGAGTAGCTAAAGTTATCAGCCTCAAGAGCGAGTAGCTAAAGTTATCAGCCTCAAGAGTGAGTTGCTAAAGTTATCAGCCTCAAGAGTGAGTGGCTAAAGTTATCAGCGGCAAGAGAGAGTGGCTATAAAGTTATCAGCAGCAAGAGTGAGTGCTAAAGTTATCAGCGGCAAGAGTGAGTGGCTAAAGTTATCAGCGGCAAGAGTGAGTGGCTAAAGTTATCAGCGGCAAGAGTGAGTGGCTAAAGTTATCAGCGGCAAGAGTGAGTGGCTAAAGTTATCAGCGGCAAAGAGTGAGTGGCTAAAGTTATCAGCGGCAAGAGTGAGTGGCTAAAGTTATCAGCCGGCAAGAGTGAGTGGCTAAAGTTATCAAAGCGGCAAGAGTGAGTGGCTAAAGTTATCAGCAGCAAGAGTGAGTGGCTAAAGTTATCAGCGGCAAGAGAGTGAGTGGCTAAAGTTATCAGCGGCAAGAGTGAATAGCTAAAGTTATCAGCGGCAAGAGTGAGTAGCTAAAGTTATGATCCTCAAGAGTGAGTAGCTAAAGTTATCAGCGGCAAGAGTGAGTGGCTAAAGTTATCAGCGGCAAGAGTGAGTGGCTAAAGTTATCAGCGGCAAGAGTGAGTGGCTAAAGTTATCAGCAGCAAGAGTGAGTGGCTAAAGTTATCAGCGGCAAGAGTGAGAGTGGCTAAAGTTATCAGTGGCAAGAGTGAGTGGCTAAAGTTATCAGCAGCAAGAGTGAGTGGCTAAAGTTATCAGTGGCTAGAGTGATGGCTAAAGTTGTCAGCGGCAAGAGTTTGCGCACCTACATTTCTTAGCAGCAAGTCTGCATGTGGCTAAAACTGTCAATGGCGAGAGTGCATAAAGCTAAAGATTTCAGTGGCGAGAGTGCATAAAGCTAAAGATTTCAGTGGCGAGAGTGCATGAAGCTAAAGATTTCAGTGGCGAGAGTGCATGAAGCTAAAGATTTCAGTGACTAGAGGGCATGAAGCTAAAGATTTCAGTGACTAGAGGGCATGAAGCTAAAGATTTCAGTGGGGAGAGTGCATAAAGCTAAAGATTTCAGTGGCGAGAGTGCATAAAGCTAAAGATTTCAGTGGCGAGAGTGCATGAAGCTAAAGATTTCAGTGGCGAGAGAGTGCATGAAGCTAAAGATTTCAGTGACTAGAGGGCATGAAGCTAAAGATTTCAGTGACTAGAGGGCATGAAGCTAAAGATTCAGTGACTAGAGGGCATGAAGCTAAAGATTTCAGTGGCGAGAGTGCATGAAGCTAAAGATTTCAGTGACTAGAGGGCATGAAGCTAAAGATTTCAGTGACTAGAGGGCATGAAGCTAAAGATTTCAGTGGCGAGAGTGCATGAAGCTAAAGATTTCAGTGACTAGAGGGCATGAAGCTAAAGATTTCAGTGGCGAGAGTGCATGAAGCTAAAGATTTTCAGTGACTAGAGGGCATGAAGCTAAAGATTTCAGTGACTAGAGGGCATGAAGCTAAAGATTTCAGTGGCGAGAGTGCATGACGCTAAAGATTTCAGTGACTAGAGGGCATGAAGCTAAAGATTTCTGTGACGAGAGGGCATAAAGCTAAAGATTTCAGTGACTAGAGGGCATAAAGCTAAAGATTTCAGTGGCGAGAGGGCATGAAGCTAAAGATTTCAGTGACTAGAGGGCATGAAGCTAAAGATTTTCAGTGACTAGAGGGCATGAAGCTAAAGATTTCAGTGACTAGAGGGCATGAAGCTAAAGATTTCAGTGGCGAGAGGGCATGAAGCTAAAGATTTCAGTGGCGAGAGTGCATGACGCTAAAGATTTCAGTGACTAGAGGGCATGAAGCTAAAGATTTCAGTGGGGAGAGTGCATGAAGCTAAAGATTTCAGTGGCGAGAGTGCATGACGCTAAAGATTTCAGTGACTAGAGGGCATGAAGCTAAAGATTTCTGTGACGAGAGGGCATGAAGCTAAAGATTTCAGTGACTAAAGGGCATGAAGCTAAAGATTTCAGTGGCGAGAGGGCATGAAGCTAAAGATTTCAGTGACTAGAGGGCATGAAGCTAAAGATTTCAGTGGGGAGAGTGCATGAAGCTAAAGATTTCTGTGGCGAGAGTGCATGAAGCTAAAGATTTCAGTGGCGCGAGGTGCATGAAGCTAAAGATTTCAGTGGCGAGAGTGCATGAAGCTAAAGATTTCAGTGACTAGAGGGCATGAAGCTAAAGATTTCAGTGACTAGAGGGCATGAAGCTAAAGATTTCAGTGGGGAGAGGCAGTGCATGAAGCTAAAGATTTCAGTGGGGAGAGTGCATGAAGCTAAAGATTTCAGTGGCGAGAGTGCATGAAGCTAAAGATTTCAGTGGCGAGAGTGCATGACGCTAAAGATTTCAGTGACTAGAGGGCATGAAGCTAAAGATTTCAGTGACTAGAGGGCATGAAGCTCAAGATTTCAGTGACTAGAGGGCATGAAACTCAAGATTTCAGTGACTAGAGGGCATGAAGCTCAAGATTTCAGTGGCGAGAGGGCATGAAGCTAAAGATTTCAGTGGCGAGAGGGCATGAAGCTAAAGATTTCAGTGGCGAGAGGGCATGAAGCTAAAGATTTCAGTGGCGAGAGGGCATGAAGCTAAAGATTTCAATGACTAGAGGGCACAAGGTTAAAGTGATCAGAGGAAAGAGTGCGTGAGACTAAAGTCAACAGTGTCAAGTGTGCATGAGACTAAAGTCAACAGTGTCAAGTGTGCATGAGACTAAAGTCAACAGTGTCAAGTGTGCATGTGGCTAAAGTCAACAGTGTCAAGTGTGCATGAGGCTAAAGTCAACAGTGTCAAGTGTGCATGTGGCTAATGTCAGTGTCACGGGACGCTAAGCCGGACATTAAAAAACCCAACCCCCCCCCCCCACAACTAACCCACTAAACACACACAACACGCCACACAAGAACTGAAAACAAAACACAAAATTTTATTCCCGACAAAACAATCAATGAGCGGAATCTTGTATGAATACAGACCCCAGCCTGCAAACACACAGTTCCTACGGCCAAGGCAACCACAATAAGTTATTTTACCCCCTTACCCGGGCTACAGTGTGCAGAGTTCCTTAGGCCAGCAGTATATTGCACATAGCATAATATGTGTCAATCATCAGTATATTACACATAGCATAATATGAGTCAATCATCAGTATATTACACATAGCATAATATAAGTCAATCATCAGTATATTACACATAGCATAATATGAGTCAATCATCAGTATATTACACATAGCATAATATGAGTCAATCATCAGTATATTACACATAGCATAATATGAGTCAATCATCAGTATATTACACATAGCATAATATAAGTCAATCATCAGTATATTACACATAGCATAATATAAGTCAATCCTTTTCATGACCACAACTTTCCACCACCACCCCCCAAAAGCAACAACAACAACAACCACCACCACCACCACCAAACTATACTAACTTCATATTACAATATTCATTTTGCATATACTTCACTGTGCACGTTCATCCCTTCAGTCACACCCCTTTTTATTCAACATGCATCCTTCATGTATGCACACCCAAACCCAATGTCTTCAGGTGTTATATCGCCATAAAAAAAAACAAACAAACAAAACAAAAAAAACTCAACACCAAAAAGCAAACAGGCCACACGACGACGTTGACGGTCTCACGACGGCGACTGTGACGGTGTCCAGACGAATCTACCTGCCGAAGACGCGGATGACTCAGGTGACGGTGACACACAGCGCTTCCACACTATCAGTGGCATTCGCAGTCACTGCCAACACAACGGCGACAGCGATGACTGCCGCCAACCGTTGTTTTTAGGTGCTTGGTACTTATTGCAATATTCATCTTATTGGTTTCATTTGTTTTCTTTCGTCTTTTTCTGTATTTGTAAGCGCTTAGGGCTTATGATGTAAGATTAAGCACCATAAATAATCATCATCATTATTATCATTTTTGTAAAGTAAACAGTGGTACGAGTGCACGAGGTTAAAGTAACCAGTGGTAAAGAGTGCATGACACTACAGTTACAAGTGGTAAGAGTGCATGAGGGTAAAGTTACCAGTGGTAAGAGTGCATGAGGGTAAAGGTAACTGGTAAGAGGGCATGACTCTAAAGTTACCAGTGGTAAGAGTGCATGAGGGTAAAGTTACCAGTGGCAAGAGTGCATGAGGGTAAAGTTATCGGTGACAAGAGTGCATGAGACTAACGTTACCAGTGACAAGTGTGCATGAGGGTAAAGTTACCAGTGACAAGAGTGCATTAGGGGGAAGTTACCAGTGGCAAGAGTGCATGAGGGTAAAGTTACCAGTGACAAGAGTGCATGAGGGGAAAGTTACCATTGGTGAGAGTGCACGAGGGTAAAGTTACCAATGACAAGAGTGCATGAGGGAAACGTTACCAGTGACAAGAGTACATGAGGGTAAAGTTACCAGTGGTAAGAGTGCTTGAGAGTAAAGTTACCAGTGACAAGAGTGCATGAGGGGAACGTTACCTGTGGTAAGAGTGCATGAAGATAAAGTTAGCAATGACAAGAGTGCATGAGGGTAAAGTTAGCAATGACAAGCGTGCATGAGGGTAAAGTTACAGTGGCAAGAGTGCATGAGAGTAAAGTTACCAGTGGCAAGAGTGCATGAGGGTAAAGTTTACCAGTGGCAAGAGTGCATGAGGGTAAAGTTTACCAATGACAAGAGTGCATGAGGCTAAAGTTTACCAGTGGCAAGAGTGCATGAGAGTAAAGTTACCAGTGGCAAGAGTGCATGAGGGTAAAGTTACCAATGACAAGAGTGCATGAGAGTAAAGTTACCAGTGGCAAGAGTGCATGAGGGTAAAGTTACCAGTGGCAAGAGTGAATGAGGCTAAAGTTACCAATGACAAGAGTGCATTAGGGTAAAGTTACCAGTGGCAAGAGTGCATGAGAGTAAAGTTACCAGTGGCAAGAGTGCATGAGGCTAAAGTTACCAATGACAAGAGTGCATTAGGGTAAAGTTACCAGTGGCAAGAGTGCATGAGAGTAAAAGTTACCAGTGGCAAGAGTGCATGAGGGTAAAGTTACCAATGACAAGAGTGCATGAGGCTAAAGTTACCAGTGGCAAGACTGCATGAGGGTAAAGTTACCAGTGGAAAGAGTGCATGAGGGTAAAGTTACCAGTGGGAAGAGTGCATGAGGGTAAAGTTATCAGTGGCAAGAGTGCATGAGAGTAAAGTTGCCAGTGGCAAGAGTGCATGAGGGTAAAGTTGCCAGTGGCAAGCGTGCATGAGGGTAAAGTTGCCAGTGGCAAGAGTGCATGAGGGCAAAGTTACCAGTGGCAAGAGTGCATGAGGGTAAAGTTGCCAGTGGCAAGAGTGCATGAGGGTAAAGTTACCAGTGGCAAAGACTGCATGAGGGTAAAGTTGCCAGTGGCAAGAGAGCCTAAGCCTGAGTACTAAGCCGCACTAGTGCGTTGGGCAATAGTCGTCACTGGACAGAGCGCGTGAGGCTTAAGGAACGTCAAGAGTCAGTGATTACTTTCATGTCATTCACACAAACACATGTGATTCCCATTTGATGTCATTCACACATACACATGTGATTCCCCATTTGATGTCATTCCCACATACACATGTGATTCCCAGTTCATGTCATTCACACATACACATGTGATTCCCAGTTCATGTCATTCACACATACACATGTGATTCCCAGTTCATGTCATTTACGCACACACATGTGAATCCCATTTCATCATATGACTTTATTGTTGCCAGCATTTCATTACGATCACCATCCCTCACCACATCATCACAGCGTCATTCTCATCACCAGCAAGAGCAACGGCGAGGCAGCATTGTAAGTCTGATACAACATTTCACCACGAAACAGCAACAACAAGACCACTGTTAAGCACAACATTCAAGGAATGCAAGCAAATAGTTTTCTACAGCATCCATGTTATATCACACATAATTCTGATTATAAACATTGTATGAGAAGTCTATAAATACATCACACATACACACACACACACACACACACACACACACACACACACACACACACACACACACAAAGGTTAAAAAAAAAAACAAACATGGCTACACGCGCACATAAACGTGTAGAGATATTTCCAAGAGAACCATCAAAGCTGTAGACACAGAGAAAACGTCGACGATTATTGTACAAAACGTACATGGCATCACAGGATTTCTGGTTGAAAGGGGAAATCACACTGTCTGATTATCATTTACAGATGTAAACTTAAGCTTCAACACACCTGTTTATGACCTAGAATGGATGTTGTGCGTGTCTGTTTAACATTTACATATGTAACACCCAAACTCCCATGAGGATATCTATGAACAATCTATGTGCTGTATTCTGACAAAATTTTGTAACACACACACACACACACACACACACACACACACACACACACACACACAGAGAGAGAGAGAGAGAGAGAGAGAGAGAGAGAGAGAGAGAGAGAGAGAGAGAGAGAGTTAAGAAAGACAGAGGAAGGGACAGAAGTATGGAGAAAGGAACGGAAGAAGAAGAAGAAGAAGAAAGAAGAAGAAGAAGAAGAAGAAGAGACAAAAATAGTATCACCAGCATAGCATGAGGACGACTGAACCAAGAAGCACGAAGGGACATAACTAAGGCATGAACTGCGTAGTTGTACGGACGTTCATTTCAATCATGCTAGACAGAATGTGTGTGTGTGTGTGTGTGTGTGTGTGTGTGTGTGTGTGTGTGTGTGTGTGTGTATCTAAGCATGTGTGTGCGTGCGTGCGTGCGTGCATGAGTGTGTAACGGCGTGCGTGCGTGCGTGCGTATATGTGTGTGTGTATGTGTGCGTTTGTTAATGATATCGGGAAATGAAATATGAACAGAAAAGACTGCGTTTGTAACGTTTATTATGGGCAAATCATTTTTTCTGATGTCGGTCAAAACATACAAAGACCAAATAAATTCATCTTTCCTTGGGTCCTAAATTGCCGGGCAAATAATTTTTCAAATATTTCACTGTCTATAAGGTCAATAAAGGACGAAGATACGGAACACATCAAATATAAACTTTGTCATGACACGCTTATAATGGCAATAGTATGCATGACCTTAACACACAGGTCAGTAAGTGATTGAAGCAATTAAATATTCTGTACAAATGGAACCTTTTCCATATCGGACTGTGAACCAATCTTGCCAAACAGGGCATGAATGTAGCATGTCAGGTTTTTTCCCCCCAGCGGGCTTTTATATAACAGTTTTGTATTTGTTTCAAAACCAACCTGACGTATAACAGAGAGAACTGGTAACATTTCAGCAAAGGATCCAAAGGTTGAACGCAAATTCTCTATATGATATTGATGAAAACAAACAAACAAACAAAAAACAAAACAAAACAAAAAAAAAACAAAACAGCAACAACAACAACAACAACAAAAAAAAACCCAACCCAGCAACAAAAACAATCGACGAAGACCCTCTTCTCGTCCATTCATCCAAAGCATTGAAAAGAACGACAATGAGACCTTAGCCACATAATACAAGCGAATCATTGGGAACTGCAGTCGTTATGTTGCTGTTATGTACACAAGGCAAGGTAAATAAACATTGACAGTTGAGGAAGAAACCCTAAACCTTAACCAAACCAAACCAAACCAAATCAAACCAAACCAGACCAGACCAGACCAAACGAAACGAAACGAAACGAAACGAAATCCCCCTCAACACACACTCACACACACACACACACACACACACACACACACACACACACACACACCACACACACACACAGAGCCAAATGTACTGGCCTTCCCCTCCAATATTTTAGCCGTTTTGAGGGACTTTTTTTTCTGGTTCAACGATAGGATAGGCTGTGATTGACATCTGTGACAACATGGGCTGGGCTGTGATGGACATCAGTGACAACATGGGCTGTGATTGACATCAGTGACAACATGGGCTGTGATTGACATCAATGACAACATGGGCTGTGATTGACATCAGTGACAATATGGGCTGTGATTGACATCAGTGACAACATGGGCTGTGATTTCACACCAGTGACAACATGTGCCGTGATTCACATCAGTGACAACATTGGCTGTGATTGACACCAGCGACAGTATGGGCTGTGATTGACATCAGTGACAACATGGGCTGTGTTTGACATCAGTGACAACATGGGCTGTGATTGACATCAGCGACAACATGGGCTGTGATTCACATCATCTGTGATAAATGGCTGTGATTGACATCAGTGACAACATGGGCTGTGATTCACACCAGTGACAACATATGCCGTGATTGACATCAGTGACAACATGGGCTGTGCTGTGATTGACTTCAGTGATAACATGGGCTGTGATTCACACCAGTGACAACATGGGCCGTGATTGACATCAAAGACAACATGGGCTGTGATTCACATCAGTGACAACATGGGCTATGATTCACATTAGGGATATGGGCTGTGATTTGACATCAGTGACAACATGGGCTGTGATTGACATCAGTGACAACATGGGCTGTGACTGACATCAGTGACAACATGGGCTGTGACTGACATCAGTGATATGGGCTGTGATTCACATCAGTGATATGGGCTGTGATTCACATTATTCAGTGACAGCATGGGCTGTGATTCACGTCAGTGACAACATGGGCTGTGATTCACGTTAGTGACAACATGGGCTGTGATTGACATCAGTGACAACATGGGCTGTGATTCACGTTAGTGACAACATCAGTGGGCTGGGCTGTGATTCACATTAGTGACAGCATGGGCTGTGATTCACGTCAGTGACAACATGGGCTGTGATTCACATCAGTGACGAGTCGGAAACATGGAACTGTGGTTAAGTTGTGACAGGGTAAAAATGTCACATGCACGTGTGAAGTCCAAACATGCACTGGCCCACCTCCAACATCCCCTCCCCCCTCAATCCTGGCTTCTCTCCCCCCCCCCCACACACACTCGCACACACGCACTTTCATGAGAGAGAGAGAGAGAGAGAGAGAGAGAGAGAGAGAGAGAGAGAGAGAGGGTGAGAGGGAGGGAGGAGAGAGAGAGAGGGTGAGAGGAGAGGAGGGAGAGGGAGAGAGAGAGAGAGAGAGAGAGAGAGAGAGAGAGAGAGAGACAAGACAAAATTCTTTATTTACGAGGATGATAGATAAGCACTGATGTACATTTTTACGTCCAGTCCTCGCCCTGAGTAGAGACAACATGCAAAAAAATTAAGATGAGGCAACAAAAGACACATGCAAAAAGTGGCTATACCTACAATACGATACGAAATTAAAAAACTGAATTTAAATGAAAAAAAAAAATGAGAGAGAAAGGAGAAAGGAATGCAGGGAAGGGCGAGAGAGAGAGAGAGAGAGAGAGAGAGAGAGAGAGAGAGAGAGAGAGAGAGAGAGAGGGTGCGGGAAAGCAGTGTTAGAACAATGTGACAGAACAATCACACACACACACACACACACACACACACACACACACACACACACACAAGGAGATGCAAGACAATCGATTTTGAAGCACTAGAGAAAAAAAAAAAAAAAATAAAGCACAAATGGAGGGGGGGGGGGGGGATGCATAATGATAGCCCAGTCACCACAGGTAGGGGGGGATGTCATATAGATATAAATCAAGTCATTCCAATAGGGCCGTGAGAGAGAGAGAGAGAGAGAGAGAGAGAGAGAGAGAGAGAGAGAGAGAGAGAGAGAGAGAGAGAAGACAAAGCATAACGACGTAATGACAAGAGGGCAGCAGGTAGTAGGAAACACACACACACACACACACACACACACACACACACACACACACACACACACACACACACACAAGACATATAAACAGAATAACATGTGCATTTCAAGTACAAAACACATGCTAAATAGTCAGGTTCATACAAAAGGCAAAGAGGGTGTGTGGTGGTGGTGGTGGACTTTATGGCGGGATATGCAAGCACTGGCAAATAAGATGGTTGAAATAATGGTGTATGAAGGTTGCTACGCATTGGTGTTGTTTGGTTGATTCAGGGAGCGAGTTCCGTTGGCAGGAACCTGAATATGTTAAACTGGATTTGAATAAGTCAATTCTAGGAACAGGGACATGAAGTTTGGGTAGAGTCCTTGAGGAATTTATTGAGAATCTGTGAACCAATGTTGAGGGTGCCTTCCCAGACACAATCCTGACACAATCCTGTGCATTATGATCCCTTTGTTGTATTCTAATCTCAGACTTAAGGGAGAACTTGAATCTTTTTATAGTCCGAGTTCAGAACGCTGCTGCTTTTTAGAGGACTAAATTGAGTGCTCGCTTGTGTAGGCTTAACAATGGTTTGAGGGTGTTAGCGCTAGCACAGTCCCATAGAGTAGATCCATAGTCTATGTATGATGAATATGAAACTGAAAAAAGAGCTTGCGTGAATGCAGGTCGAGGAAGCGTTTGATTTTGGAGAGTTGATAAACTTTCTGTGAAACTTTTTTGCAAAGTGAGGGTTATGTGGGTTTGCCAACTAATATTGTTATCAATTGTTATTCCTAGCACTTTGAGGAATGTAACCTGTTCAATGGGCTCATCTTTGAGATGGACAGGAGGAAACAATAGTGAGATTTTGTCTTTTTTGCCTGGTAATGATAAGCATGGATTTAGTTTTTTTTGGGTGAAGCGACATGTGATTTAGTTCAGTCCATTTTACGAGATCATTCGCACTTTCTGTAAAGTTTGTGCAAGATCAGTAACATCAGAATGATTGTGTGGATTGTTGTATCATCAGCAAAGAGTTCACAGGTGGATGTCATATGCAGAGGTAAATCATTGATGTAAATGTGTGTGTGTGTGTGTGTGTGTGTGTGTGTGTGTGTGTGAGAGAGAGAGAGAGAGAGAGAGAGAGAGAGAGAGAGAGAGAGAGAGAGAGAGAGAGAGTGTAGGGAACGGCTTGGGAGTAGTATCACAGGTGTATATGACAGACACACATACTACAACAGCAACCTACAAAACCATAAATCTCCTACTGTGACCCACGCATGCGCGTGCATCGCCGGGAGTGGCTACAGCAACATCACAAGGACGGCCGCGCCAATCAGCAGCCACAGCAGGCCAGGGGAGACCACCCTGTTGGAGTTATCGCCCGTGGGCCGGTCACGCCTTTGGTAGAGGTCGCCGTCACCGTCGTTGCACAGGTCGGTGAAGCAGATCTCCCGGCACCTGGGACCGCCGCCTGGGGCTTCGCACACCACCTTGTCCGGGTCAGGCTCCCCCGCTTCCACAATCCGGCAACCTCGGGTTTAACGAGTTCAGTCTGCTGTAGTCTGTACACATAGTGTTAGGAATTCAGTCAGCCACAGCCTGCAGACAGTGATAGGAATTCAGTCAGGCATAGCCTGCAGACTGATAGGAATTCAGCCAGGCATAGCCTGCAGACTGATAGGAATTCAGTCAGGCGTGGACTGCAGACAGTGTTAGGAATTCAGTCAGCGAAAGCCTGCACAGTGTAGGAATTCAGTCATGGGTAGCCTGCACAGTGTTAGGAATTCAGTCATGTGTAGCATGCACAGTGTTAGGAATTCAGTCAGGTGTAGCCTGCACAGTGTTAGGAATTCAGTCAGCCGTAACCTGCACGGTGTTAAGAATTCAGTCAGGGTGTAGCCTGTACAGTGTCAGTGAAATTCAGTCAGGTGTGGACTGCACAGTGTTTAGAATTCAGTCTGCCGTAGTCTGTATAGACAGTATTAGGAATTCAGTCAGCCATAGCCTGCACAGTGTTAGGAATTCAATCAGGCGTGGACTGTACAGTGTTTAGAATTAGTCAGGCGAAGCCTGCAGACAGTATTAGGAATTTAGTCAAGCATAGTCTGCGCAGTGTTACGAATTCAGTCAGGCGTGGGCTGCACAGTGTATGAATTCAGTCAGGCGTGGATTGTGCAATGTTTAGAATTCAGTCAGGTGTAGCCTGCAGACAGTGTCAGGAATTCAGTCCGGCGTGGATTGTACAGTGTTAGGAATTCAGTCAGGCGAGGACTGCACAATGTTTAGAATTCATTCAGGCAAAGTCTGTACAGTGTTAGGAATTCAGTCAGGCGTGGACTGCACAGTGTTTAGAATTCATTTAGGCATAACCTCAAAGTGTTAGGAATTAGGCAAGATCAGTCACGTGTAGCCTGTGCAGTGTTAGGAATTCAGTCAGGCGTGGACTGCACAGTGTTTAGAATTCATTTAGGCATAGCCTCAAAGTGTTAGGAAATCAGTCAGGTGTAGCCTGTGCAGTGTTAGGAATTCAGTCAGGCGTGGACTGCACAGTGTAAAAGGAATTAAGTCAGGTGTAGCTTGCACAGACAGTGTTTCGGAATTCAATCAGGCGTGGACTGCACAGACAGTGTTAAGAATTCAGTCAGGCGTAGCCGCACAGACAGTGTTAAAGGTCACTGGGAAGACTGGCGATAATCCTGTCACCTTGAAAAGATATATCAAGTGTTTGACAATGGGTATAAATGAACAGTTGATCTGTTTCTGATCAAACCATATCATAGCAACACACACACACACACACACACACACACACACACACACACACACACACACACACACACACACACACACACACACACAGTCAAAAAAGAAGAATTAACTTGATTCTTGTAATTGAGAAAGTGTACATATTCTGTCGAGAGTTTATTTTTCATTATGCGTCTGTTAACAAACTGACCCCCTTTTCAATCCTGTTTTATGTAACTTGATGGATTATTTTATTGACATTCCTATCTTCTATTCTTCCAGTCGATTATCCACCTCTGATCAGTCCCTCCAAACCAAAAGTAGCTTCTTCTACTCACTGCCCTAGAACCTACATTTGTAGTTGTTGGCATGGCTGTATACATGCAAGCACGGACATACGAACACATAGACACACACACAGAGCAAGTTGGCATGCATGTATACATGCAAGCATGCACGGACATACGAACACATAGGCACACACATACACACAGATACGCAACTACGCGCACTCACAGACGTACGGACATGCGCGCTTGCACACACACACACACACACACACACACACACACACACACACACACACACACACACACATAACGCGCGCGCGCGTGCACACACACACACACACACACACACACACACACACACACACATACAAGTTGGCTTGCATAGCTGTGACGCAAGACCAAACGACAAGGCAACACAAGGCCTGACCACACAGGGGTGGGGGGTCACAGACGTGGGGGTGGCGCTTGCACACGCACAGGTGTCTGGTGTGACTGGTCCTTGAGTCCATCTCCCCCGCTTTGTCCTTGTCGCTCTGATTTGTCGTTCATGCACGCGTGATTTTGACACCCACACACACACTATGGCCTCATGACACTCACAGATTATTTGTTGTTCGCAGACCAGTGAGTTTTCAACCCCCGACCACAAGGGGTGGGGGGTCATGAGGGGTGGGGGAGTATTTGTTGTTCAGGTGTCAGTGAGTGACTGGTCCTTGAGTCCATCTCCCCATGAGTCCTTGTCTCTCTGATTTGTCGTTCATGCACTGATTTTGAAACCCCGCAGACTATGGCCTCATGAGCTCACAGATTATTTGTTGTTCACGCGGTGAGTCTTGAACCCCCGCAGACTATGGATGAGCTAACAGATTATTTGTCGTTCAGGCAGTGAGTTTTGAACCCCCGTACACTACGGTCTCATGAGCTCACAGATTTGGAGCGGTGTACAACGACTATTCCACACGTAGTACAGCCCCCTCTGTGAAACTGAAACTGAAAGTTAGTCCACACGTTGTAACGCCCCTTAATGAAACTGAAGCTGAAAGCGAACATCGGTTCCCAAGTAGTGATTTCACTTGATGAGACTGAAAGTGAAAAGGAAATGTTAGTCAAGATGGAGTACAGGCCCTTCTGAAAACTGAAAGTGAACATTAGCCCTCACGTAGTGAAGCCCGTTGATAAAACTGAAACTGAAAGTTAGTCCACATGTAGTAAAGCCCCCTTAATGAAACTGAAACAGAAAGTGAATGATAGTCCACACCAAGTTCAGCCCCCTTGGTGAAACTGAAACCGAAAGTGAACATTAGTTGGTACTCAAGGTCTGACCAGCGCGATGGACTAACGCTCGGGTCAGACATGTGCTAAGTCCTATCCATGAGACCCTGGCCTGAAATCCTTTCACCTTAGTCACTGAGTCATTTATCCATCAGCTGTAAATCCTGCGCAGTGTGTCTCAAAACCTGCGGTTATGGTGTAGCGAATGTGCACTGGTCCGCACGCTGTGACACCTCCTTGATGAAACTGAAACTGAAAGAGAAATAGAACCTGTGTATTGCGGGGGTGGGAAGGGAGATGTGGGGGTGGGGGGGGGGGGGGGGGGGGGGAGGGGGGGGGGGGGGGGGGGGGGGGGGGGGGGGGGGACTGACCGGCGGTGTAGACAGCGGTGGTGATGCAGCCCTGGAAACAGGACAGGTTGGAATGGTACCCTGGTAGGGGGGGGGTTGATGCACTCTGGTACGACCGCGGTGCCCGGTAGGGGGCGCTGATGCACTCCGGGTGCGTTGGCGGTGCCCGTGTAAACACAGGTTGGAATGGACCCTAGGGGGCGCTGACACACGATGCCCGTGTACACGGAGGAAACGATACACACCGGGTGCTGTTGGCTGACGTCACTGAAACACACAAAGGATCGGGTACACACAAGAACAGGACAAACACAGGGTGCTGTTTGCTGACGTCACTGAAACACTGAAAGGGTCGGGTACACACAAGAACAGGACACGTGAAAAACACTGAAAGGGAAGAGCCATAAAGAAACCAAGGTGCCTTGCGTAGTCAGAGAATGATATGTGCAAAAGCCAACAGAGATGGAGGAAGGGGAAGGAATGTGAGTGCGTGTCACAAGCAGTGAAGTTTACAGCCTCTGTTTGACCACCGTCCCAGTTTCAAAAGTGCTCTGTGTCGTCTAAGCTTTGATGCCAGCTGTACATTTTTGATAAGCATGTCTGTATGAGTGTAGCGTTACCTGGTAGTTTGCGTGCTTGGCTGAAATTGAGTGTCGTCTGCAAAGCAAGAGTGGTCTTAACTTGTTGTATGATAATACTGGAGAGCGGTGTGGTATACAGAACGAACAATACAGAACCCAGCACAGAGCCCTGGGGGACGCCGAAAGATAGAGGAGTTTAAGAGAAAGTAAAGCGGAGGCATACTGGGTACGTTCACCCAAGTATGACTGAGACCACAGCAGAGTGTCTGAGCGTTTGTCAGAGACAGTTTCCATTCCAGAAAGAGGAACAAAATGATCCACAGTGTCTAACGCTGCAGAGGTATGGAGTGGAAGGAGAGCAAAATGATCTTCCGTCACAGCAGCCAGGATGCCACTCCCAACACGGAGCAGAACTGTCTCCACCCTGTGTGCTGCCCTACAGGCTGAGTGAAGAGGGTGCCACAGATTGTTCGCTTCAAGGCGTGTCCCAAGTCGTTTGGAAAACCACTTTTCAAGACTCTTAGAAAGAACGGGTAGATTTCTGACTGAGCTAGAGTCTTGTGACTGCTTTTTCTCTAGAGAAGACTTTGACGGTTTGATGCCAACAGCCTTTTGTTCAGGGAGCACAAAGCAGAATAGAAAAAAAAAAAAACTGATGATGTTGATGATGATGGAAAGTAGGACATCCCGGTGTTCACACAGAAGTTCTGTAAACACCGGACACTGCCGACTAGACTTTGGGGAAGTGACCTTGAGAAATTTCCAGTTCTGATTGTTCAGAGACAGGGGTGAAAAAGAGTCAAGGGTCAAGGAAAGTGCTAGATTATTGCACCGAGGAATGGGAAGTCACTTCCGGTGATTCAAATCGTTTCAAGACAGTAGTCTGGGAAAGAAGCAGGGACTCATGTGATATATAAGCAGCAGGAAGAGGTAAGTTGTTTGTGTTTGTCAAGAAGAGAGATACCATTCTGAAACAGTACTTTGCATGCTTTGCTTGTCATGATTTGGATTGAAAGAAAGTGGTCCTGGCAAACACACACACACACACACACACACACACACACACACACACACACACACACACTCACTCACTCACTCACTCACTCACTCACTCACACACACACACACACACACACACACACACACACACACACACACACACACAGAACTCCACTTCCCAGAAACATGAAACCAACTCCCCATCTCCCCACTCTTCCCCGCCCTCGGAAAAAAAAAAAAAGACCAACTCCATTTTCCACGAAACAGCCCATCCCAAGAGAACTAGACCAACTAACATCCCCAGAAAACTCACTGCCCTCAACGACGTGGGGTTAGTTGTTGCCCCTTGCCTAGAGAGCCATTAATGTGTGCTGATGACGGAGCAAGAGCATCATCTCGCAGTTTGTTTTCAGGGCAGGGAGGAGTGTGGAACAGGCCTTGCATATCAATGATAAAGAAGGGAGCTAACTTTTGCCCGCAGGGTGAAAGCTCTCATACACATACATGTACCTCCGAAACAAGGTGGCTGAATTTGACAGTTCTCCAGCAGAAGACGACGTTATCTCCCCTTTCTCTGTCTGTCCATGACTGCAGCCTGTTGACATTTTCGTGGGTACTCTCACAGCATTGCTGTGTGCTGCTGACTGTGCTTTGTGAACTGCATTTAGTTCTTCGACTTCTTGAAGTCTGTTTCTCTCTCTCTCTCTCTCTCTCTCTCTCTCTCTCTCTCTCTCTCTCTCTCTCTCTCTCTGCCCTCGAGCACAACATTCTCACCTGTTCCTCACTGACTTGAAATCAATTTTGCATGAAACAAATGTTGAAGATGTACCTAATTATGCTGATGTACTTGACATTGCCTCATGAATCCCTGTTCATTCCTCCACAGGTAGTGCTGATAACATGCAGTTATGGTGACTGTGTTTCTTGCACGTTTCTTGCACGCTGTGTGTGTGTGTGTGTGTGTGTGTGTGTGTGTGTGTGTGTGCACATGCGTGCGTGCGTGTGTGCGCGCGTGTGTGCGCGCGCGCGTACTGTGTAAGTGTGCACTGATACCACTTAAGGTCACTGTCCACTTATGTCTGCTCTCCGCATGGAGAGAGAGAGAGAGAGAGAGAGAGAGAGAGAGAGAGAGAGAGAGAGAGAGAGAGAGAGAGAGTGCGTGCGTGCGTGCGTGCGTGCGCGTGTGTGTGTGTGTGTGTGACACAGTTTAGTGTGCATGCATGTCTCTACTGTATGATGATATGAATCATCACTTTTTTGTTAATCAGTTTTACATTGTGTTACAGTGTTAATGTATTAGTATCCTTAGTCCCTGAAGGGACAAAGGTCAAATAAAAAGTATCTTCTTGTTTGTCTGTTACCCTTGGGAATAAACATTATAAATCTGTATCTGAGTGTCAGTCTGTCGGTCTGTCTGTCTCTCGTTTACTTATGTATCGTATATTGAGATGCAAATTGTATGTATCATATATTTTTATTGAGATGAAAATTTGTATCAGTTTGGTGTGGTTGAATAGTTGCAGCGAGCATGAAAAGTTAACTTAGGCCAATATTTAGAAAGAGTGGGGGTTAGTTGCCGCCGAGGACATTGACGAACAAAGTACAGGACAAGACACGATGCATTTCGATCGCTTGGGTCTTCTTCAAGTGAAAAAAAAAAAAAGATCACATTTAACATTTAGGACAGTACAAATAAAGAACGAAGAGAGACTTATCTGATGTCCATGTGGTATGCTGTGAAGAATGCCAGTCTCTCTTCGTTCTTTATTTGTACTGTCCTAAATGTAAATGTGATCCTTTTTTTTTTTTTGAAGAAGACCCAAGCGGTCGAAATGCATCGTGTCTTGTCCTGTACTTTGTTCGTCAATGTCCTCGGCGGCAACTAACCCCCACTCTTTCTAAATTTTGCTTCGTTCTCCGCCATCAGTCGCTCCATTTTGAAATTTAGGCCAATATGTTTATCTCTGTAAAATTAAGAATAACTGCCCCCTCCTCCCTCTCACTCTCCAACCGGTTTGTATAGGTGGACACTTGGCAAGCCAATAAACAGTTATTAATTTTGGATATGACATGGAAAATTAGGAAGAAATCATATACTGCAAACTGTTTATGTAGCTGTGGTTTATCATTGATTGAATGGACCCGGATGTGGACTGTGTAGTCAGTTTCTTAATTCGTTTTAAACGTCGACTGTTAAATCGTGGTTGGATGGGCGGTGACAGCTATATTCAAAACAGTGAAATGTTTTCTGCAAACTGAAGGTTGACAAATAATCATAAACCCATTCCCCGAAGCTGGAGTATGGCTGCCTTAATAGCGGGATAAAAAACGGTCATGCACACAAAAAACTCCACTCCCTTTGTTGGGTAGATGAGATTAATCCTTGCCTGTCTATACAGGGAGTGTCCGCAGGAGTATCAGCCTGCGTACACAGAAGAAGAAGATAAGAAATTTAACTGTCTGTCAATATGAGTACATCAGTAGATTCACAATGACAAAGGTGTCTCAGACATCGCTGTATATGATCAAGCATATGTTTCCATACAGAAAGAGATTTGGTCTGTTCCCTGTGGAAATCTGTCGGGAAAGATAATCTGTATTTTGCAGTCTAATGCCCAGTGTTCACACACACACACACACACACACACACACACACACACACACACACACACACACACACACACACACACACACACACACACACACACACACACACACATATATAATTATACTCTTAAGAATATATTCAACTGGGTACTAAGATATGGCCAGTATCCCGCTCTGTGGAAACATGGCATTTGTATGCCCATTTATAAAAGCGGCGATCCTACAAATCCTAACAATTATCGTGGAATTACTTTAAATTGCTGCCTGAGTAATGCTTTCTGTCAAATATTAAACAGTAGGATAACTAATTACATAGAAAGCAGAGATTCATTTATAAAAGAACAGGCAGGATTTCGCAAATCCTACAGAACAACAAACCATATATCATTATTAAAAAAAGATCATTGACAGTGCAATAAGAAAGAAGAATGGCAGACTATACTGTTGTTTTGTAGACTTTAGAAAAACATTCGACAGCATATGGCATGACGCTCTACTTCTGAAACTATACAATATAGGTATCAATGGCTTTTGTTATCGGGTTATAAAAAAATATGTACACAAACGCGATGGTTTGCGGAAAATCGAATAATGGATTTACAAGATCAGTCCCGGTCAAACAAGGACTTCTTCGAGGCAGTTCGCTTAGCCCGACGCTGTTTAATATCTTTATAAATGATATTTCAAACTATATTGATAACAATGATTCTCCTGTTATAAACAAGCTGAAAGAAACACGAATATCGCATTTATTTTTTATGTTGACGACATAGTTATGTTGTCAAACACAAAATCGGGATTACAAACAAAACTTAATCAACTTCATAATTATTGTACAGAATGGGGCATGAAATTAAATAAAGATAAAACAAAAGTTGTCAATTTCACTAAAACTGACTCAAAATTTTCAACCGCATTTACATGTGGAGATGATCCTCTTGAGAGAGTAAATGAATACAAGTATTTAGGAATAATTCTTCATAAAAGTGGAGAGCTACATAAAGCTCAAGATCATCTGGCAAAACAAGGTAATAAAGTTGTACATTCCTTACTACGTAAAGTAAAGGGAGATCATGTCAATGCATCATCAATAGCAAAACTCTTTGATGCTTTGATTTCACCAGTTATGCTATATGCCGCAGAAATTTGGTTTCCATTTACAGAAAAGATAGGACATGTTGAAAAGCAGACTACAATGTTCGACATTTATCACAAATACCTATTATCCAATAATCCGATCGAGAACGTACATGTAAAATTTTGCAGACATATATTAGGCGTACACAGAAAAGCAATGAAATTGCCAGTACTAGCTGAACTTGGAATTTTTCCCTTGTGTCAAGAAATAATGAGTCAAGTAGTCATGTTTTGGATCCATATAATGGAATCAAAGGAAGACTCATATCTAAGAGAAGCATGCGAAGATCTTGACCTATCATCTTCATGGAAATCTTCTGTAAAGATGATCTTAAGTAATATTGGAATGACACATGTATGGAATAACCAAAGTACACTAAACCCTCAAAGATTGCGTTATGCAATAGAGAGAAAGTTACAAAAGTGAATATATACACTTTTGGGAAAAAGAAAAAAAAGAAAGAGCACCAAGGTTAAAATTTTATAATGACATCAGTAATAAATATAGGCTTGAACCGTACCTCATCAAAATGCACAAATAAACATTACAGGAAAGAACTTTGTAAATTAAGAATTAGCGCACATGACCTCGCAATAGAAAGAGGTAGATATTCTCATATTAAGCCTGAAGACAGGAAAATGTGCAACTTGCAATGTAATAGAAGACGTGGTACATTTTTTAGACTCTTGTAAACGTTACGATAAAATCAGGAATACGTTTAAAAAACGTATCATAAACAAAATGGATATATACGACGCTACCTCATTGAAAATAAGTACTTTGATGTCTAGTGATGACCTTCAGGTTGAAATTGCGAAATATGTATATGACTGCGTTACATAATGACTTTTATGTAAAAAAAATATATATTTCTTGGACGATGAGTTGTTTAATCATCGCCATCTTGTGTCCATAAATCCTTTAATGGTGTTTAGTGACAATAAAAAAAGTTTCAAGTTTCACACACACACACACAAACAACATTGTGTAAAACGTTATATCTGTTTGGGAACCTGTCTGTAATGAGCGATGACATAAATCTGTTATGCAGTACACACACACACACACACACACACACACCATTGTGTAAAGTGTTATATCTATTTGGGGGCTCTGTCCTCAATGAGCGATGACATAAATCCGCTATAATGCACACACACAACATTGGGTAAAGCGCCGTGGGAATGGGTCGACCTGTAAAACCCGTTTGACTGTAAACCAGTCCGTTCACTCTGGCCACACAGTACAGCGCGCAACTCCACCACAGGTAAAGCGAACCGCCTCGGGCCATCTCCACGTCTGTCTGTCTGCCTGTCTGCCTGGACGACAACGGATCCTCACAACTTAGGCCGAAATGAGGTGAAGTTCTCCTGGTTCCAGTCAGTATGCACGCGACTTCTTCCAGTTTCCTGTGTCAAAGCGAATCGAATCAGCAGGCTGTCATAAATGAAGTGGGCAGGAGATGGTCTCTAGCCAAGATACTGAGGGGACAGACTGCATGTGTTTATTGCTCAGTCTTTAACCACACTGAACGTGCTTACACACGGTCCTAGGTCAGAGGGAGCACAGTAGGTGGGTTAGGGTTGTCCGTCAGTCCTTAACCGGCACCAAATATCCGTCTGTTTTCTCTACGCTAGTCGTTCGGAGGAAAAAAAAAAAAGACCTCCTCACTTTTTCATATATACTTTACAATAGAGATCTCCCCCCCTCCCCCCCCCCCCCCCCCCCCCCCCCCCCCCCCCCCCCCCCCCCCCCCCCCCCACCCCCCCGTAACACAAGTACTTGGCAAATATACAGAAGGCC
>JADBJO010006943.1:27500-29188 GCA_016801955.1 Conus betulinus
CTCTGCTCTGCTCTGTCTATCTGTCTGTCTGTCTGTCTGTCTGTCTCTCTCTCTCTCTCTCTCTCTCTCTCTCTCTCTCTCTCTCGTGCATAAGTACAGCTGTGATTACTGAAGCTATTCCCATTTACTCGGCGTCTCTTTCTGTGTCTGTGTCTGTCTGTCTGTTTGTCTGTCCTTCATGTGCATATGTAACCTGTGATAACTGAAGCTATTCCCATCTACTCGGCATCCCTCTCTCTCTCTCCCTGTCGGTGTCTGTCTGTTGTGTCTGTCTGTCTATCTGTCTGTCTGTCTGTTTCTCTCTGTCTCTCTTTCTCCTTCTCTCTGCCTCACTCTCTTTGTCTCTCTGTGTCTCTGTCTCTCTCTCTCTTGTTCCTCGACCACTCCCCCACCCTCACGCTCTTCCATCTTCTCTATTTTCCCTCTATATCTGACTGTTCCTGTGTTGTCGGGATTTCACTCTGTTCTCTCCCAGTCCACCCTCTGTTTCACTCTGTTCTCTCCCAGTCCACCCTCTGTTTCACTCTGTTCTCTCTCAGTCCACCCTCTGTTTCACTCTGTTCTGTCCCAGTCCACCCTCTGTTTCACTCTGTTCTCTCTCAGTCCACCCTCTGTTTCACTCTCTTCTCTTTCAGTCCACCCTTTGTTTCGCTCTGTTCTCTTTCAGTCCACCATCTGTTTCACTCTGTTCTCTCCCAGTCCACCCTCTGTTTCACTCTGTTCTCTTTCAGTCCACCCTCTGTTTCACTCTGTTCCCTTTCAGTCCACCATCTGGTTCACTCTAATCTCCCAGTCCCACCCTCTGTTTCACTCTGTTCTCTTTGAGTCCACCCTCTGTTTCACTCTGTTCTCTTTCAGTCCATCCTCTGTTTCACTCTGTTCTCTTTCAGTCCACCCTCAGTTTCACTCTGCTGTCTTGAGTCCACCCTCTGTTTCACTCTGTTCTCTCCCAGTCCACCCTCTGTTTCACTCTGCTCTCTTTAGTCCACCTTCTGTTTCAGTCTGTTCTCTTTCAGTCCACCCTCTGTTTCAGTCTGTTCTCTTTCAGTCCATCCTCTGTTTCACTCTGTTCTCTTTCAGTCCTTCCTCTGTTTCACTCTGTTCTCTCCTAGTAGTCCACCCTCTGTTTCACTCTGTTCTCTTTCAGTCCACCCTCTGTTTCACTCTGTTCTCTTTCAGTCCACCTCTGTTTCACTCTGCTCTGTTTCAGTCCATCCTCTGTTTCACTCTGTTCTCTTTAGTCCACCCTCTGGTTCACTCTGTTCTCTCTCCTATTCCACCCTCTGTTTCACTCTGTTCTGTTTCAGTCCTTCCTCTGTTTCACTCTGTTCTCTCCTAGTCCACCCTCTGTTTCACTCTGTTCTCTTTCAGTTCACCCTCTGTTTCACTCTGTTCTCTTTCAGTCCACCCATTGTTTCGCTCTGTTCTCCTTCAGTCCGTCCTCTGTTTCACTCTGTTTTCTTTAGTCCACCCTCTGTTTTACTCTGTTCTTCCCCAGTCCACCATCTGTTTTCACTCTGTTCTCCTTCACTCCGCCCTCTATTTTACTCTGTCATCTTTAGTCCACTCTCTGTTTCACTCTGTTCTCTTCCAGTCCGCCCTTCTGTTTCACGCTGTTCTCTTCTTCTTCTTCTTCGTTCGCCTCACAGCGTCAGCCCAGCCTCGTTGATAAATGTAGCCATTTTCTC
>JADBJO010006943.1:29226-34226 GCA_016801955.1 Conus betulinus
GAGTCGGCGTTGGCCACACGGTTTCTCTCAGTCCCTTGAGAAGGGGACAGGTCTGTAGGACGTGTTCTGGTGTTTGGTCTTCAAGACCACAGGAGCAGGAGGGGGGAAGGCGCCAGCTTCAGCTTCCTATGCAGGTGGCCATTGAGTCGGCAGTGGCCAGTTCTGAGTCTCATAATGACCACCTGCTCCTGTCTCTCCAGAAGATGGAAGGCATCCCTTGTGGGTTGTGGTCGCATCAGAGCCTTCACAAGGGTCTTCTCTTCTTCTCTGCGAAGCTGACGCTGTGTGTCTGGTTGTCTTCCTCTGGCTCCGGTTTTGGCGGCGAGCTGATCGGCTGCCTCGTTCCCTGGGACTCCGCAGTGGGCAGGTACCCATTGCAGACTACTCGTCTACTTTTGGCGAGTTCCTGGAGTTTCTCCATTAGACGAGGAAGTTTGTCTCCTGCAAGGGCCTCCAGGACGGACAGCGCGTCAGAGAGGAAGACAACTTGGGTGCAGTCGCTCTGTGATTCATGAATCATGGAGGCTGCCTGCATGAGGGCCTGAACTTCTGCAGCATAATTGGAGCAGTGTTTCCCAGTTGGTATCCCTGCTGTGGTGGTGTGTCCCTCAGGTGACTTGATGAATACGCCCGCTCCTCCATCAGACACTGCGTTGGTTGCTGAGCCGTCGGTGTACGCATGTATCCAGGATTCTTCAGGGTACTTCTCAGCAATCATGGCAAGTGTGAGAGTGCGTTTGACGATGTCATCCTGAGAGTCTCCTGAGGCAACCTGTGGAACTGTTGTGGAGATGTGAAGATTTGTGAAGTCTTCATTCCAGGGCTGTGGCAGATCAGAGGGGTCCAGTGGGTTGGCAGGTGGCAAGCCATCTTGATGCTCCCTGGCAAGACTCTTGCTTTCATGGATGAAGCTACTGCGTTTGAGACGATTCTTGGTCAGGTTCTGCATCCTCTTGTTCATCGGATGTTGAGGCAGGCACTTGAATTTCTCTGCCTGAACCATGGTCTTTTTGCGTCTCTCCTCTGGTGGTGGGGGCTGTATGGCAGTAACCTCCTCCATGGCTTTGATTGGTGTGGATCGCATGGACCCGGTGATGATCCTGAGGGCTTGATTTTGGACCCTATCCAGGGATTGCTGGTGGGTCTTCGCTGCTGTTGACCAAGCTGTTGAGCCATACTCAAGATGGGGCCTGACTGCTCCCTGGTAGACGCGCTTGAGTATTTGTTCGTTTGCTCCCCAGCTGGTTCCGGCTAGCTTCCGCAGAATGGCAAGCTTTCGTCTGGCCTTTGCTTCAGCTTTGGATGTGTGGTCGCCAGGTTTGCTTCTTGTCAAAGGTGACACCAAGATAGGTTGCCTCCTCTTCGTGTTTCAGGGCTGTGTCTCCAAGTTTGGGCCCAGCCTTTTGTTTTGTTGACAAGGTGAAGAGTGTTTGGAAGATTTCTCCTTGTTGATTGCCACACACCACTTATCTGCCCATGCCGCCAGCTTGTCAGCCGCTTGTTGCATTCTGTATGTGGCAGTAGTGGCATGCTCTTCCTTGCACCACAGCACCAGGTCATCTGCATAAAGTGCAGCATGGATACCTTTGGGAAGTTCTTGATGAGGTCATTAATGAAGACCAAAAAGAGTGTAGGCGAGAGGACGCCTCCTTGTGGGACTCCATGTCGCAGCAGTACTTTTTTGCCTTTTCGTCCGTTGACTGTGACTCTTGCTCTGCGGTTGTGGAGGTAGGATCTGATCCAATGCAGCATGTTGCCAGCGACTCCACATCTCTATGCAGTTTTCACGAGGAGGCCATCAGTCCAGACTTTGTCAAAGGCCTTTTGTAGATCGATCCAGGTGGCAAAGACAAGCTTTTGCTCCTGGAACGCATCCTCGATTTTTCTTGGGAGAGGTAGGTGGCCTCTGGTCTTCTGTGCTGCGAAACTGTCTGAAGCCTGCCTGTTCAGGAGCCAGGATGTTTTCAGTCTCGAGATACCAAAGCAGGCGCTGGTTGACCATCCTCTCTAGGGTCTTGATGACGCAGCTGGTGAGGCTGATTGGCCTGTAACTGGCAGCCTTCTTCTTGTCCCTTTTTTGAGGACAGGGATCATGATGGCTTCTCTCCAAACTTGTGCCAAGTCTCCAGTTTCCCAGCTCAGGTTGAAGACCTCTAGAAGTTTGAGGGTGGCTGTGCTGCAAAGGTGCTTCAGCATCTCGTTAGTGATCCCATCTGGCCCTGGGGATTTCCGAGTTTTCAGCTTCCTCAGAGCTGTCTGGAGCTCATGGAGAGTAAGGGGCTGCTTCATGGGTTTCACGTTGGTGTCTTGTCGTCTCTCTCTCTGTTCTCTTCTTGCTTCTCTTTGCTGAGGAGTGCTGACAGGTATAGTGCTCTCGCTTGCGTAGATATCAGCAAAGCGGTTAGCTGCGCATCTCCCTGTCAGCATCTCTCCATTCTCTTCCAGTGTGATGTTCTGGCCTTTGCTGTCCTCATCGTTGAGTTGGCCTACAACTCTCCACAGTTTTGAGCCACCTTTCTCAAGGTTCAGGGGCTGCTTCTCTCTCCAGCTTTTGCGCCTGGCCTGGATCTTTGCCTTGAGGAATTTGGCTTTTGTCTGCTGCAGTCGCAGGTGGTTCTCGTCCGATGGGTTGTTTTTTCTGCATCTTGTCTGGCCTCTGTCATCTCGTCCTGTAGCTCTTGAAGCTGGTTGCTCCAGTAGGGTTTGTACTCTTTCTGAGCACCACGTGGAATGGTCTCTTTGGCAGCCTGCAAGATGCTGGCGTTCAGGACTCTGACAACATTGTTTATGTCTCTGCCTTGGACTTGAAGGTCCTTGGTGAGAACGTTGGTGCGGTGACTGAAAAGCCTCCATTTTGCCTTCTTGTAGTTCCAGCGTGCGGGCACTGGGCGACTGGCTGTGCTTTTGTTGATCTTCAGGAACACTGGCCTGTGATCGCTACCTCCTAGCTGCTCTCCCACTTCCCTGGTGATGTCCTGGTGTACATCTTCAGTGCAGAGAGCAAGGTCTGGGGTGGAGGTAGTGCGCCATCGTCTGGAGTAGAAGGTTGGAGTGTCACTTGGGGAGTTGATCAGGACGAGATGATGTTCGTCTTGCCAGTCTTCCACTTCTTCTCCTCGGCGATCCATCTGGCTGTAACCCCAGCTCTGGGAGTGACTGTTGAAATCACCTACTGCGATAAAGCTCGAGCCTGGGACGTTGATGGTGGTGCCGAGTGACAGTGGCTGGTTGTCAGGGCAGTAGAAGTTCAGGATGTGCAACTCTGTGTCATTCAGTTTGGCCCGAATCATCTGGTACTCAGCACCCTCCATGTGGACTGCTGTTTCGCTGGCATCGATGTTGTTCCGGACAAGTGTCAGGATTCCGCCCTTGCTTCTGTCAGCTCTGTCCCATCTAAATGGCTGGTAGCCTCGGATTTTGAATGCCTTTCCCGTTTTTCAGGTGGGTTTCTTGAATGCAGCAGACGTTGATGTTTTCCTCGTGCAGGATGTGTTCAAGCTCCGTCTTTTTATTCATGACTCCTTCTGCATTCCAATGCATCACCTTGAAAGGTTGTTGCTTCTTGGATGTTGTTTGTTGAAGTGCTGCAGTCGCTGTCCTCTGCCGCCCCCTGGCGTGACAAGGCGGACGAGAGGGACCTCCAGTCGCTGTGGGTGGACTCCGTTGAGGCTCGGAGCCCGGCGCTGCCCCATCCTGGAGGGACCTCAATGGGCGAGCGCCATTCTCATCTCGGCTGGCTGACATTGTCATATGGCGATGATGCGTGGTGTCGTGGTTTATTAGAGTGCGCCGTGCAGCCCAACACCTCCGTCTTCAGCACTCGAGGTTTCTGTAGGGGTTACCCCGCCCTTAGCTCATGGGTCAAAGTCCTGCCCTGCCCTGAGCAGGGGGGATTGTTTCTCCGAGGGTCCCACCCCGTAGCTAGAGGTTTTAACGCGCCTCATGATCGCGTGATGAACCCGTCATGGGACATATGGGGTATTTCTTGAGTGCAGCAGTGCCACCTGCTGCCCCACCCCGTCCTGCTGGGAGCACCGCCAGTTGGTCCGGGACTGCTTATTCGACCAGGCGGCCTGACTTATATCGCAGCTAACCCTCATATCTGAGGGCCGTTCCCCTATCCGCCACCCGGGGACCCGCCGGGTTGGGCTGCTGCTGCTGCTGCTGCTACTACTACTACTACTACTACTACTACTACTACTGCTGCTGCTGCCGCAACTACTACTACTACTACTACAACAACTACTACTACCACCACCACCACCACCACCACCACCAAACACATGCGTTCAAACAATGGAACCAGGGTTGAAGGTTTCGTCCCTCGGCTTTAGAGTGGCTTGAAATCTGCACAGATATTAATTTCTAAAAGAAAATCTTCGCCTGTTGGCAAGATGAGACTGAACGCAGAACCTTCGGATGAAAAAAAAAAAAACCACAAAGAAACAAACATACAAAGAAACAAGCACACAAACGCACTATAAAAAAAAAGGAAAAAAAAAGAAAAAAAGAAAGAGCGAATGAAAGGAAAACGCTGCATGCACGAAGCCAGCCTGGTGCCAGAAGTCTACTATCATCAAATCGTCACAAAGAAACCCATCAGACAGGAGAAAAACTACACTGCTAGCCAGACAGTTCGGTGCTATCTGCGCTGCATCACTCAATGCCACACACACACACACACAGTATGTCCCCCCCCCCTCCCCCAACAACTGACGACAGTTCATTGCTGATTCGCGAAGTTGGCGTAAGCGTTCCCCACTCTCAGGGGTGATGTCGTTGCTCCAACGGCAGTCTTCAAGGCGTTCAGCAGACCCCGATACCGTTTCACACAACGTCACCAGGGGCGAGGGGGGAGGGGGGGGAGACGGTGGGTGGGGTGGAGAGGAAATCGGAACTACTGGTCGTCACGGAAGCGCGGTAGGAAGGGTCACGGAATGTCAAACATGTTTTAAAATGATAGGACATCTTCAATCTCTTAAAGGTGCTCTGCCTCATTT
>JADBJO010006943.1:36726-44226 GCA_016801955.1 Conus betulinus
TTCCTCGTCGTCCCCCCCCCCCCCCCCCCATTTGTTTTGGCTTACGAATCTGTTTCCCACATCTCACAATAACGGTCGCTGTGTTGTTTATTTTGTTTGACGTCGCTTTTTAATCCTACATTTATGTGGATCTTTTAGGATATACTCTAAAATGCCAGAAATGACTACACAAACAGGTACATTTAGAGGAGAGGATGTGGTCAATAAGTTTCCTTATAATCCAGAAAAAAAATGCACAATCCCTTTCAGGTTTTTTATTTCTCCACGTTTTTTTTCCCTTCTGTCTTTTGTTCTTTCAACGATCAGTTTCTTCTCTCTTTTGCCTTATGTAGCCTTTCTTTCTTTCTTTCTTTCTTTCTGTCGGTCTTTCAATTTTTTCCTTTCTTTTTTCCTCACTTCGCTTCGTTTCCTTACTTTTCTCACGTTTCTCTAATTCCCCCTGTGTTTTCGTCGTTTTTCTTTTCTTCTACATTTTGTTTTTCGTTCGTTTCTCTCTTCATTAGTTTTACTGTCTCCGTTTTTTTACTTTTCTTTCTCTCCAGCTATTCTTTCGTTCTTTCTTTTTCGTTCGTGAACTGCAGATGACATTGCTAGGTCTAACGGAACGTGGAAGTGGTGAAAGGAATTCTAATAAGGAAAACTGAAGCCTTCCCCAAGACATCTGTTGTGTCCCCCCTGTTTCCCAGCTGCTTTCAGTGGTGCACGCTGTTCATGTTCTTGACACTGAGCTTAGAACTTTTTTTTTTTTTCCTCCTTGGGGCCTCCAACCTCCAATATTTTCCCACATTCTTTCTTTTTCATGTTCTCTCTCTTTTTTTTTAATTAGGGCCTCCATTCTCCTCCCCCCCCCCCCCCCCCCCCGCCTCTTTTCATTTTTTTTTTTTATCTTCAAAGCCTAACACACCGTATGCATAGTATGTGTGTTTTGTTACCGATGGACATTCGCTTGCTGTTTATTGTGTGTTTGTTTGTTTGTTTTGTGTGCGTGTGTGTGTGTACAAGTGTGTCTGTGGTTATTGAAGTTTCTAAGGTTTAGAACTTTCACCAGCTGCACTTTCGCCATCACCCACACCAAAAGAACTCAACAAAGGAGCAAATGACTACGGTACTTATGAAAAATATATACTCTGTGTGTGGTGTGTGTGTGTGTGTGTGTGTGTGTGTGTGGTGTGTGTGTGTGTGTGCTACGAACGGTAGTGATCATACCTACCAATAATGTCTAAACTCAGAGCTTGAAATCTATCGCTCAGCTGCAATTGTTTAACTGCATGCTACGTCCGTTATTATGCATGTTTCTTTGCTTACATAGTTGGTGGGGTGAGTGTGTGTGTGTGTGTGTTGTGTGTGTGTGTGTGGGTGTGTGTGTGTGTGTGTGCGTGCGTGTGTGCGTTTGTGCGTTGAGTTTTGTGTGTGTGTGTGTGTGTGTGTGTGTGTGTGTGTGTGTGTGCGTGGTTGTGTGTGCGTTTGTGCGTGCGTGCGTTGTGCGTGCGTGTGTGTGTTAGGGAGTGTTAGAGAGAGAGAGAGAGAGAGAGGGAGAGAGAGAGGACGCAGACAAAGAGACAGACAGACAGACCGCCAGAGACAGAAACAGAGACTTGTTTGTCTAATTCTCTGTTGGTGCTCTCTGTGTGTGTGTGTGTGTGTGTGTGTGTGTGTGTGTGTGTGTATGTGTGTGTGTGTGTGTGTGTGCAGGTGGTTTCTGTTTACGTCTGGACAGCTATGTGGATGTGTGTCTCCCTGTCTTGTGTGTGTTCCTGGAAGCCGCTTGAGCTAACTATTCTGGTCCATATGGGCTTTGGGTTCGGACATCTCTGGATGTGCTGTAGATTGACCAGATGGCCTCTTGGTCAGGGAAGTGCCCAGTCGCCTTGGCATCACAACAGCCAGGTTTTTTCTTTGTGTTCTTTGTTTTCTTGTCGCTAAGTAAGTTAGGATTGAGGGCCCCCCCCCATGTGTCACGAAGTGTGTGTGTGTGTGTGGGTGTGTGTGGTGTGTGTGTGTGTGTGTGTTGTGTTGTGTGTGTGTGTGTTCATCCTCCGCTTTCCCGACATTTTGTTCTTTCTTTTTTTTACTTTCGACGTGCTTTTTCCCCGTTTTGTTTTTTTGTTCAACGGTCACACCTTTCCCCCTTTTTTATCTTATGTTCTTCCCTCGCACCGTTTTAGCACGCCTTTACCCCCCCCCACCCCCCCCCCCCCCCCCCCCACCCACCCCCCCCCTTTATTGTCTTTATTTCCCTCTTTTGTCCATTTTTTCTTGTTTCCCTTTTAAAATATTTTCTTCTTCTTCTTCTTTCATCTTCTTTCTTCTATCTTGTTCATTTTCGTCTTCAGTCATCTGTCGTTCATCATCTTCTCCGTCTTCGTTCATCATCATCATCATCATCATCTTCATCATCATCATCATCATCATCATCATCAATCATCATCTCTTCTTCTTCTTGGTCTTCTTCTTCTTCTTCTTCTTCTTCTTCTTTCACTTTGCATTTGTTTCTTTCCCTCTGTTTCTCTGCTATTGTTTTTTCTTTCTGGTTAATTCCACTATTTCTTCTTTTTTTTTTTTTCTCTAGTCTCTCGATTCTTCAATTCTCTCTTTTTTTTCCTTCTTACGCGTGAACATGTTTCCTTACATTCTCTCTACCGCCCTTTTCTCTGCATTCTACTCTTTTTCCTTATTCCTTTTTTTTTCTTTCTTCTTTCCTTCCTGCTTCCTCTTCTCTTTCTTTGTTTCGTCTTCCCTTCTTTATTCCTTCCTTTCATTTGAATGACCTGTTTTTTTTTAACTTTCTGTCTCTTTTTCTTCATTTTTTTTCTCTCTCTCTCTCTCTCATCTCTTTCCCATCTTTCTTCTTTCCCTCGTTTTCATTTTTTCTTAGGCTAAATTCATCCCCTTTTAGTCGTTTCTTCCTTTCTTATTCGTTCTCCCGAGCGCGGGGGGAACAGATGTCTGTCTGGAAGACGTGGGGCTGGCGGTGGGCGGGCAGTATTCAATTAGCGGAGAACGGAGATGTCCCAAGGCACCGTTTTGTCTGTCTGCCAGTTCGCCGCCTTTCAGCTCCTTTCCAGTTTTAAAGTCCAAAACCCATCAACAGTGAATATGGCAGACGGAAATATCCTCATCCCTGGAGAGTAGGGCAAGGGAGATAACCTGTCGCTACATTGCATCCACCAGAGTTGTCGCAGCACAGTAGATGGGCAGCGTAAATTCGCGTTCGCTTTATGCTGAGCTGCAAAGGGAGTTGCGTACATTTCTACAAAGTTTAGACTACATTTCGCCTAGCCTAACCCACACTCGTCCCCCTCTTCATTCAAAACCCAACTCTTCCTCCCCCTCCCTCCACCTACCCCCCCCCACCCCCCCCCCCCCCCCCCCCCCCCCCCCCCCCCCTTCTGTGTAATAGCTATTTTAATGACCCCAATCGGTTGCAAAACATCAGCAAAAAAGGTTTTTATATTCAATGTTTTTTCCAATAACTCTCTCTCTCCCCCCCCCTCCCCCCTGCCCCACCCCCCCCCCCCCCCCCCCCCCCCCCCCCCCCCCCCCCCCCCCACCCCCCCCCCCCCCCCCCCCCCCCCCCCCCCCCCCCCCCCCCCCCTCCTTGTAGGTTAGATCTGTCCAATGGGATTATGAAAGACAGAGATTAAACGGAATAGAAAGGAAAAGATAGATGCATACAGATAGACAGACAGACAGACAGACAGACAGATAGAGAGAGAGAGAGAGAGACAGATGCATACCTATGTACCAGCCTACGTACCCAGAAACATAAATATATACACAGATATGACTAATTTTCACAAGAAGAAAGAAACGTAATATTTATATTTTGAACGGGATTATAATTATTTGTTTTCTTTTTTTCTTTTTTTTTTTTTTTTTTTGGTGGCGGTTGGGGGTTGGGGTTGGGGTGGTGTCAAATTTTGTTTGTTCTGAATGAGAGCCTCATACGAACATATTTGGTGTATTTCTTGAAAGTAGAAATCGGTGAAAATTGTTCCCGATTTCCAACAGAATAAACAGTCAAAAGAAAGCGAATTGTCCGGTCTCATTAATTCCATCAAAAACGCAAAAAAGAAAAAAAAAAAAAAAGAAAAGTAAAAAGAAAAAAAGAAAAAAAAAAAAAAGAGAAAGAAAATAAAAAGAAAGCAAGAAAAAGAAAAAAAAGAAGAAAAAAAAAGAAAAAGAAGATACACGGAAAGAAAGCAATAAGCAAAGAAAATCAAAGAATAGAAAGCAGGCCACGGGTTGAACGGAAACACAGATTGCTCGCAAACATGGCGACGGTTTTCAGTGATGAATTTATGACTCACAGTGGTCGGCAGACTCTCACCAGTTCAATATGACACAAGACTCGACTACACCAAGGCTGCATCAAAAATGTTGTTCTGCTCTGCATAGTTATGCGGGGATTGTCTTCAGTCGTGACAAGCTCCTAGCATAACATATCCCCCGAACTCGGAGTGTGGCTGCCCACGTGGCGGGCTAATTAATCCCCAACGGTCACACACGTAATGTTCTCATCCCCAGCTGATGCATTTGTACCATAGTGTTCAAGGCTTCGCTGTTTCGGATGACGACGACGACGTACCGACGACGACGACAACAACAACAACAACATCAACAACAACCAACAACAACACAACAACAACTACTACTACTACTACTAACTACTACTACTACTACTACTACTACTACTACTCATGAGTTAGAGTAGTAATAAAGCAATAATCCTCCATTACTTTAAAGCGTTCCAAAAGTACGTCCTACTCTGCACGGGTGAGATCGGCTACCCTCCGGCGGTATAAGGGGTGTGCGTGGGTGTGTGCAATTATGTGTGTGTGTTGTTGTGTACAATTAGTGTATCGAGAATCTGTTCCATGCCCCTCCCGCTTCCCCCTCTCCCCCGCCGCCCCCCTCCTCCCGTTCTACCTTCCCCTCCAGCCACCGAATGGGGCTATGATCTGTTCATTAAAAGTGTCAGCTGCTCTCTCTCTCTGTCTCTCTCTCTGTCTCTCTCTCTCTCAGTCTCTCTCTCTCTCTCTATCCTCTCGCTCTCTCTCTCTCTCTCTCTCTCTCTCTCTCTCTCAGAAGGATAGGAGTTGCTAGGACGGCTAGTTTTAATATATAAGATTAAGACGTCTGTAGCGCTGGTCTGACAGATGAGCAGCAATTCGTCTTGCGCCAGAGGCGTTTCTCACTTAGGTTCAGCGGCTTGATACCTTTTCCCCAGGCCAGCTATTGATGAAGCTGTTCTGTGGTCTGATCCATGCCCCCGGTGTGGATTAGTTGATGATATCGAACATAATCAGGTGCAATAAGCTTAATTTCATTGACTGGAAACCCCGTTATACAGACTCTCTGAATAAAGCCTCCCCTTAGTTTAAATGGAAGACCCAATTCTCTTATGTAATGTATGTATGTGTATGTATGTATGTACGTATGTATGCATGCGTGTGCGTGTGTGTGTGTGTGTGTGTGTGTGTGTGTGTGTGGGTGTGTGTGTGTGTGTGTGTGGCATACCATTTGCAGCAATATTTTCTATATCATAGACCTGAAATTTTCTTTTTTATACCATGATTTTGTAAAGTTACTGCTGTAGACATGAGTAAAACGTGGCGAATACTATTACATGAAACTATCCTAACAAATATTAGATTAGATTCTCTAAAAACCCGAGTACTACCAAGCGTGCGTTCATATTTTTATGAACACAGAATGAACATAAATCATGATTACATAGGTAAATCTTGACAAAATAACGCTGAGTAAGACTGTATGGATGCCGCATTGAAGCAGGGAATATAAGGAGTGTCTTTTTATTTTTTTTTTTTTATCAGTAACATATCTTTAGAAAACTCTGCAGGTAGTCGTCGTAAATTTCATGTTGTCGCTAAAATAAACGGACCATTGGTACTAGGCATAGAAAAGATTCAAAATTGACGCATTAAGAACATTAAAGTGTCATGTATGTTTCAAAACAATGAGGGTAATGTCCGGCAATCAAAGCTTTTGTTCCCAACTGAAACATGTCAGGAACTTGTCCGTTCAGACAAGGTTAAACGATACGCCAATCTGAATCACTGGAACAAACCTTTTCACCCAGAGCGCTGAAGACGTTCCAGGAACGATCGCTATCACAGATTGTCCGTTATGTTGTAACTATACAGAGCAGAGCATGTCATAATGGGAAAAGACGGTAAAGAAAATAATGTGAAACATACTTTTTCGTTGGTTGTGTAGTAAGATAGTACGTGTTTACGTTTGTCTTCAGTTGTCAGTTCTGTCACTGAGTTGCCCTCAATTTATTTTACTGGACAGCAGTGAAGGTGCCAAGATTAAATGACAGATATTTTTGTGTCGAGGAACACCGTACTGGGAATGTTTTTACGTTGTGGCATCGTCTTTCTTGCAGTGTCATTTCATTACTCCCACGTTTCTACTGTTGCCTCTGTCTCTGTCTCTGTGTCTGTCTGTCAGTCTCTCTTTCTGCCTGTCTGCCTGTCTGTCTCTCTGTCTGTCTGTGTGTCTGTCTTTTTTTCTCTCTCTCTTCCTCCCCTCCCTCCCCCCCCCCCTTCCCTCCCTCCCTCATTCCCTCCCTCCACCAATTTTGCACCTCCACCTCATGTATGATGACAATGATGCTAAGAAGTTCTGTTTAAGTGGAAAGTACACGACAGATCCCACATGCACACAGTGTCAGCCAGGCCTGAAAGGTATAAACATCCGCAGCGTCGGGTTGGATGCTGGAGCAACATGTGCGAAAACACATCCTTAAAATAGATGAATTTTGACTATGTGGTCCCTGTCTTTCGGTTTGAGCCTAGAAAACTGACCAGTGCAAATTCCATTAAAGTGATGATTCTGATGGGGGACAGGAACCTCTCAACATTGGTAACGAGGGATGCACTTACTGGAATATAGAATGAATACAGGAAACAAAAATATTCCTTTATTGATAACCGTTGCTATACAAAGGCGGACAGACGTGACAAGAACGGTCCTTTGCATCTCGGAATGACCCCTCTGGATGACTCCTTACAGACACCTGGACATTGACAGATCTCCGTGGCTTCCTGTCCACAGTCCTGTGCAACATGATAGAGGTACCATGTCTTGTCTGTTGTTCGGAGTTTTTCGTCAGATACCTTGTTTGTTTCTGCAACATCCGCCATATTTTGTGCTTCTTAGTCCTTTTTTGTCTGTTTGTTTGCAGGACAGGGAGACACGTTCACGGACTGGGTCCTGCTCTGTCGGCTTCACAGTGAGGGCAAAGGTCAATGGGTCACCTGTGGTGTCTGTGTTGTCTGGATGCCAGAGCCAGATGTTGACAACAGAACTCGAGTGACAACGCCAGACCTTTGAGAATGGATACTTCCGAGGGTTTCTCTGCCCCTTACACGGTTAGTGTGTGTGTGTGTGGTGTGTGGGGGGGGGGGGGGGGGGGGAGGCGTGTGTATGTGTGTGTGTGTTGTGTGTGTGTTGTAAGTGTGTGTGTGCGTG
>JADBJO010006943.1:54226-56726 GCA_016801955.1 Conus betulinus
CACGCACGCACGCACACACGCACACTCACACACACACACTTTTACCTACAACAGGCAGTCACTCTTGATATCAACTGAAACAAAAGCAAAGAAAAATAGTGTCGGCCTAATGAACTGAAGAAACCATGGGCCAAATACGAATTGAGAAGAGTGAAAAAGCACTCACGTTACAAAGCGGGAGGGAAGGTTAATTAACGTAGAAAAAAATCAGCGAGGTTGAATTACCACCAGAGAGAAAGATCATGGGAAAGAAGAAAGAAAAAATGCAAAAAGAAAAAAAAAAAAAGGAAGGAAAATCCCCCCCCGGCAAAAAAAGCAAAAAAAAAAAAAAAGTAGACTGAAAGAAGACAGACTGAGAGGAGTGAGGAATCGCAGAGATAATTTCCAACACCAGACGGGGCCGGGGGCGGGGGGGGGAGGGGGGGGGGGGGGGAGGGGGGGGGGGGAGCAGGTGATGGGGGGGGGGGGTGGGGGGGGGGGGTAGGCGTGGGTTCATGGTCTCTGTAGATAAAAATCTCACTGACCACGGGCACTGTCCGTCACTCTTTCCAGACCCGATGCCCATCACACAGCTGGCTCCGCTTTCAGCCATCCCGTCTACGTTTCCGCTCTCGAAGCTGCGTTCTGGCATGCAGATGCAGAATTCCCTCTCCGCTCTCTCTCTGCCTCTCTCTCTCTCTCTCTCTCTCTGCTCTCTCTCTCTCTCTCCCTCTCTCTCTCTTCTGTGTTTCCGTTTCCTGTTCCCGTCCCCTTCGTGTTTTGACCCCCTTACCCCATTACTTCACCTTTCTCCCAACCCTTATCCTGACCAGACTTTAATGTCCTATGTGAAAAAAGCGTTATAAGTAGAATTCGTTCATGCCACCAGACGTTTAGATTTTTCTCTGATAGTCGTGTGGTGTGTGATTTCATTGGTGTGTGTGTGTTGTCTATGTATGTGTGTGGGTAGTGTGTGTGTTGTGTTAGTGTTTGTGTGTGTGTGTGTGTGTGTGTTGTGCTGCGCGCGCGTGCGCGCGCGTGTGTGTGCGTGAGTGTGTACGTGAAGTTGTCTGTGCACGCAACCATTGTATGTGTGTTTGTGTGTGTGGTGTGTGTGTGGGGTGTGTGTGTGTGTGGTGTGTGTGAGAGCGAGAGAGAGAGAGAGAGATCGAGAGAGAGAGTAGATGAAGAGAGAGCGAGATAGAGGGAGAGAGAGAGAGGACATGAGAGCGAGAGGAAAAAAGCGCGAAGAAAAAGCGTTTCCGGTACCGCACTGCAATTTGTTTTCATTTGTCTGTGGTCTGTGTTAGTGTGTGTTCGTGTGTGTGTGTGTGTGTGTGTGTGTTGTGTGTGTTGTGCTGTGTGTGTGTTGTGTGTGTTAGTGTGTGCGCGCGCTCGCGCGCGCCCGTGCTGTTGTGTGTTGTGTGTGTTGTGTGTGTGTGTGGTGTGTGTGTGTGTGTTGTGTTCTACGTGTCTGTGCTTTCTGGTGTTGTTTGTGTGTGTGTGTGGTGTATTCTCAGTTTTGTTTTCTCACATGTACACCATTTGGCAACATACAACCAGTGGAAACATACCTCAAGCACCGTAACGACGTTCTCGTGGTGCGAAACAATTGAACCGCCCCGCATTCCACCCATCTTTGGTCTCGAATGACGAATGCATAAGGCATGTGCCCCGCCCTGTGCCTCTGTGTGACCTAAATTCAGGAATACACAACGACCTTTTCCCTGTTGGGTATTGCCTACAGCTTTTTTACGTTTTCCGATGATGTACGGGCCCCGTTCGCTATTGCCATTTTCCTCTCTACTCTCTCTCCCCACCGCCCAACGCCTCCCTCTACACCCCCTCGCCTCCTTTGTTCGCGCAGTATGTATGTCACGTGACAAATCTGCGAAGTTCGTCCTCTGAAGCCAGTATAGTAGACCACAAAAATTACTTTAAAGTTGGTTTTTCTTTTTCTTTTTTTTTCTCCTCATTTTTCTTTTTGCAGTTTTGATCGTAGAGATGAAAGGCCAGGCGTTTGTGACCACGTTCGAATTTGGTCTTGCTTCTTCAGCCCACACATGTTTATGAGGCCTGTCCCTCAGTACCGACATTATTCAATTATTATTTTTTTCATTTATCATTTATCTATTTGTTTATTTCATTTCATTTATATTTTATTTTTTATGTGTATTTATCTATGCATTTATCTATCCATTTATGGTTTTTTTTCTTTATTACATTCATGTATATACAGTATTTATTTCTAGTCGTTGCGTATGATAGGCGGCATGAAGGCTTGGCAGACGCAGTGTTGGATGAATGTGGATCAGTCCGCACGCAGATTCATTTCTTGATAGAAAATCAAAGTCTACTGGTTGAAACTGAAGTTTTTGTTTTTACACAGCCGTCCATTACCGTCCCCCCCTCCCCCCCCCCCCCCCCCCCCCCCCCCCCCCCCCCCCCCCCCCCCCCCCCCCCCCCCCCCCCCCCCCCCCGTTTATACGCTGTAGTCTCAGTGATTCCAGTGTTTCGTTTG
>JADBJO010006943.1:81726-84226 GCA_016801955.1 Conus betulinus
TTTTAACACCACCTAAAATACTGCGTTGTTGTTATATGTCACTTGTACACTTTGCTAGTGTACTAATGAGGTGTCCACCATGTTATACAGTGTGTGTGTGTGTGTGTGTGTGTGTGTGTGTGTGTGTGTGTGTGTGTGTGTGTGTGTGTCTTTGTATGTGACACTCTGTGTGTGTGTGTGTGTGTGTGTGTGTGTGTGTGTGTGTGTGTGTGTGTGTGTGTGTGTGTGTGTGCGTGCGCGCGCGCGCGTGTGTGTGTGTGTGTGTGGCCTGCTATATATTGTAGACAATGATTTATTAGAACGTGTAGAGCGCCCTGTAGTCTACGCTATTCGGATGGGCGCTATACAAATTCTCCTAATATTTGTTATTAGTAGTATTAGTAATTTAAAATAACCGTATTTAACCAGAAATACACAGCGGGAAAAGAATATTCATTTGCTGAAACACTTGCTTCGTCCGTGCCGTCCTATAACAATAACACAGTATTTTATCGAGCGTATACTCATAAACGACGGCAGTTTTGTATTAAGACTGCCCCAGCAAGAAACAGACACTATAGCAGTTAGCAGATACAATCTCTAATACCCTCACTCCCCCCCCCCCCCCCCATCTCCCACCAGACAATGTTCAACGTTTCTGCAAGATGCTCGCACAGCACGTGATGATCAGCCAATCAGAGCGAAGGTGAGGGTCACGTGGTCTGAAACTCGCCATCTTCTTCAGACTCAGTTTCCTCCTTTTTTGTGTTTTTGTCCTCCTTCTTCATCACCAAGATCGAGTGAGTTCGATAACATCTTTCTGCGTGTGATTTCATAGTCTTCACTGGGGTGAAGAAATCAGAATTTTTCAACATGCTTTGAATAAATAATTTGAACCGTTGAAGTGAGGTATGAATTCCACGCCTGAATCATGTGGCCAGTTTGATTTGCTTACAATTTTCCTATGACCTCCAAACATGTGTGCCAGACAAAATCTGTGGACCAATCTCAAAGAAATTCACAAAACCGAACGACACATGGACCGTGATGTAATATGACTATTCACAAAGAGAGAACGGAGATAAAAACAATCAAACAAAACAAACATGAAGACGAAGTTGGATCGGTCTAGTTTCTAGTACAGTTCCCCTCCGTTTCAAATCCACTTATTCTTTGATACAAACCAGAAAGCAACTTGTCGAAAAGGAGATCTTTTCGAATTCTTTTCAGCCATTATTTTTACCCCCATGCACCCCAAAAATAGTAAGTTCATCTGATTGGTCACACAGAAACTGCCTCGTTCTCACTCTCCTCACCTGGTGTGACCACAGCATGATGGGACGAGGGGATGGCCGGAGTGCAAGAGCAAGAATCTCTTTTTTCTCTTGCGCTTGATGGTGGGAGAGCCAAATGGCAGGGGTTGCAACTGGACTTATCATTCCTCGCAAAGCAAACAGTCAGCAAGGGACACAATCTCCTCGACAGCGCATAGACTTCTCGTAGACTGAGACGTTATGCTCTGACAGACTCAAACTGTTTATGGGAAATCCTGTTCCCGCTGTTCTTGTAACCCCACTCGTTTGTGTGTTCTTCGCTCTTTGTAAGTCCCACCTTTTCGGGGCTATAGCATCTGACCAGTGTGGGGTTCAAATCTCTCGAGAGGCTGCTGCGCTCCTTATGCGGTGGTGTTAAAGCGTTCTCATGTACCTAGTTAGACACGTGTCCTCGTCGATTCTTTCGTACTGTAGCGTATTCAAATCATACATGTTACAAGCACGGCCATTCCGCTTGTTACAGTTACTACTCGCAGTTCAACCCATCTGGTTTGTGTTGGAGCCAGCTGGCAAATGTCTCGAAGTTCTTGATCATAGTATGTTGTAAAGTGAGGCCAATGGATACGATAACTGTAGAGATTTGAGTTTTGTTTCAGCCATTCTTACGAGCATCCGCTGATTCAAAGAAAGTTGAAAAATGTTCGTAGGTGATTAGTCTTGGGTAGCTAGTATGGCCGCGAGAGATCGACAGACTGAGAAACTGCATGAATTGAACTGCACCCTGTGTTACGATAGTTCACCCCTTTATAAACTCAATCACTTAGTCTGTGCAGCCAGTTTATGTGAAAGCTTGAGAGAGAGAGAGAGAGAGAGAGAGAGAGAGAGAGAGAGAGAGAGAGAGAGAGAGAGTTTAAATGAAAAAAAAAAAACATGGAACGGCTGTGAAAGACGTGTAAATATATCTGAAATGTACTGTGCTTTGCTTTAGGATCTCCGCGAACTGAGGTATCGTGTGTGACTGCATCCAGCCATAATTATTTTAAAAACAAACAAACAAACAAACAAACAAACGAATTTACCGTGGGGTTGATTATGCATGGGGAACACAAAGTTTTCATTCAAATTTCATGATTAAGAAGAATCAATAATCAAGCCAGCCAACAACAAGCTGAGCGAGCGATTAACGTTTACTTCACGATGAACACACGTCTATAAAAGCTCTATAAAAGCTCGGTTACCTAATGCAC
>JADBJO010006943.1:89226-91726 GCA_016801955.1 Conus betulinus
GAAGAAGACCTAAGAGGTCGAAACGCGTTGTGTCTGTCTTGTGATTCGTTTGTCAACGTTTATTATTATTATTATTTATTTTTTTTTTTTTGCGGAGCTTTATCAACAGTTTTTCGGATTTGACGATGGCAAGTTTATCTGCTTGTTGATGTACATATTTTGTTCTGTTTGTTTCTGTCATCGCCTTGCGTTGTTCGTGTAAATCATCAGTTCGGGTCAGAGGTATGTTCCTGACAAATGACATCAGCCTACGGTCAGACCATCAGCTGTTCATTTCCTCGGAATAATTTTCACATGCACCGGTAAAAACTTTATCACACGCAACCTAACCTTTATGGCTGCAGTCCTTGCGTTGATTATCTTCTTCGGGTTGAGCAGCACTTGTTGCAAATATCATCAATGCCTTGGGTTACACAAAACATGGCTGTCACGTCAATATTTATGGTTGACACACACCTTTCCCTGAAAAAAAAAAGTCCTGTGGATACAGGACAATCTTACAGCAGACGACGGACGAAATAAGTCTCGCACAGGCACATTATTATTATGAATACTTTTATAACGCCCATCCTCGGCTAGAGACCAAGATCTAAGCGCTTTATAATTCACACTCGTTTACACAACGGGCAGCCTACCTGGGTAGTGCCGACTGAAGAGCTGCCAGCTGGCGCTTCATTCAGTCGTTTCCCGTGTCTTCCAGTCCATATCGTCCAATATCGATCACTCAGTTTCCTTCCATACTTCATTCTTTCCATTTCTCATGCAGGGTGTATGCTATGTATGTGTAACGTGTCGTCCATACCAACGGCCAAACTGGCCTTCTCTTCCGAAATTTGGTGATAGGATTTTACATGTGTGTGCAAGATGTTATGCGACATTAATTTGAAAGAAAATGGTGTCTCGTGTTTTCGAGCTGAATTTGTACTTAGGTTCACTAAGCGGCGAGGGTAGCGGGGCAGTGTGTGTATGGCAATTTTCACTTAGTTGCCTTTGGCACAAAACTCTCATGCAAATTATGGCAGCACTGGCATTCTTGCTGGGTCTATTACAGCGTGGTCTGCCATGTGAAATGTTCGCTTGTACAGTAGTTTGTTTTGCTTTATCAGTCTGACATTCTGTTGTTTGTTTCGTTTTGTTTAGTGGATCTTTTTTCCATTTGCCTCTGTCTATTCTTCTTTTGTCCCTCATTCCTTTTGTTTGGCTGCAGCAGAACTCCTGAGAAGCAGATTATCGAGGTTATGCTGGCAAAGTTGCTCCTGGAATCTGTGTTTTAAGGTTCTGGACTTTGCCGGTAGATTTCTGTTTGATTGCTTTTTATGTTTTGTTATGGCGTCTTTGGTCCCTTAAAAGATTGTGACAATTGTAAAAGGCGTGCTGGTTTTCTTTTGTGTGAAATGTTCATGTCGTTTGAACTTATTTTGTTTTATTTTCAGTATGGATTTCTTTTGTTTATCGTGCACTTGCCTCTTTTCTTATTTGGTTCTTTCCATCTTTACTTTCACAAACACCCCCCCCTCTCTCTCTCTCTCTCTCTCTCTCTCTCCTCTCTCTCTCTCTCTCTCTCTCTCTCTCTCTCTCTCTCTCCTCCCCTCCCGTACACGCTAACACAAACTCAGACTCACTCTCTCTCTCTCTGTTTCTCTCTCTGTGTATCTGTCTCTCTCCCTCTCCCTCTCTGTCTTTCTGTCTATCTGTCTCTCTGTCTGTCTCTCAAAAACACACACTTGTTAAAAGACACTCCCCCCCACCCGAAGAAAAAGACACACACACACTCACACAGACACGCACGCGTGCACGCGCGCGCGCGTGCACACACACACACACACACACACACACACACACACACACACACACACACACACACACACACACACATACGCGCGCCACCTTCAGAACAACTGGACACAATTTCCAATGTGAGTTTAAAAAAAAAAAAAAAGAAAAGAAAAGAAGAATATGCAGCCCATATAAAACCGAAGTCACCTTTTCCTTGGACCACCATTACGAGTTTCGTGTGACGCAATTATCCTTTTTCAACACATGAGGGCTGTGGATTTTTTTTTCCTAATTTTATCTGCAGAATGCATTTATACCATAGCAACCGCCAAGCCTTTTCATGAATAACTAATAGAATTGACTTGTCTTGTTTTTTTTTCCCCATTGCTTGTTCATGTGTTAACTTTGTGTCTGTTTATTCGTGTCCATCCTCTCCCTGTATTGCCCATGAAACGCTGGGCATCGGTGATATTCTCTGTTGGCCAAATGTGATATGTCAGATAGAAAATCTGTTTTTGTTTACTTGTTTACCTATTGTTCTTTGTCTTTGATGGGTTTGTACTTTTTGTTCTTTTCAGCATGTGACTCTGTCTTCCATCCTTTTTGCTTTCGTCCCTTTTGTTGCGATTCTTGCCAAATTTATGTCAGAATGCGAGCGTTAGCATCATGCTTGCAAAACTCTGTCCTGAAGTTTTCTTCCGTTCAGTATTTGTTTCTTGTATTT
>JADBJO010006943.1:96726-99226 GCA_016801955.1 Conus betulinus
GAGAGAGAGAGAGAGAGAGAGAGAGAGAGAGAGAGAGAGAGAGAGGAGAGAGAGAGAGAGAGATGATGATGATGATGATGATGATGATGACGCTGATGATTGTGATCTTTGTTTCCAAGGGTAACAGATAAGCATATGTGTGCTTTTTTTTAACATTCGGCCATCTCCCCGCTGAGGAACTAAAAGTGACTAGCAACAAACGAAGCATGACTAGCTATTAAAGCATACAAACAAACATACTTGTCTCCATCAACGTCAACATTGACGTATAGATGAACTTAAAGAAAAAGGGACATTGACACATCAAGAATAAATGTAGTATTGACTAAAAAGAAAAGAAAAAAACAAAGAACACGAACACACACACACACACACACACACACACACACACACACACACACACACGCGCGCGCGCGCGCGCGCGCGCGCAAGAACGCAGACACGCGCTCAAAGAAACATAGTAAGCGACCCTCCTGTTAGTTATTAAAGGGGGGGGGGGGGGGGGGGTGGAGATGCTTTATATACTTTTTTTCCCAATATTGATATACTACTGACAAGTACGGTGTTTTGATTAAGTAGCAACAATGCATCAGTAAAGCAGTACGAGAGAGAGAGGAGAGTAGAGAGCAGAGAGAGAGAGAGAGAGAGAGAGAGAGAGAGAGAGAGAGAGAGAGAGAGAGAGAGAGGAGATATTTATTACTTATGTTTAGCATACGTATATACTATACTGGTAAGGATGATAGTTATACAATAAAAACATGTTAATCATATCAGCATATTATGCACATCTTCATGATGCAATTACAGTGCATGGCATGGATAAAATAAACAAATCTGCAAAGAGATGTCAAGCAGCAACAATAAATTCATAAAAGCAATAATCATAGCACTCATTTATCATTGTGTGTGTGTGTGTGTGTGTGTGTGTGTGTGTGTGTGTGTGAGACAGAGTGAGTGAGAGTGTGCGCGAGAGCGAGCGAGAGATGATCTCATAACCTTTACCCTCTTCTTTCTTCAGCTATTGATATATTGTGACAAGAAGCATTGATAAAGTGAAATAATACAGCAAGAGAGAGAGAGAGAGAGAGAGAGACGAGAGAGAGAGAGAGAGAGAGAGGAGAATCTTCATAATCATATTTTTCTTTTTCTTTTTTAAGCAACACTTGATATATCTTTTACAAGACAAGAAGGGGGGGGGTGAGAGGAAATAAGGAAAAAGGAGCAGAGAGAGAGAGAGAGAGAGAGAGAGAGAGAGAGAGAGAGAGAGAGAGAGAGAGAGTTCTTGGAGGAACACAGCCATCGGTGGAATGTTAGTTAATAGAGCTCTTCGATTGAACTCGGAACAGGGTGATAAACCAGGTGATCGGTATTCTCCGCCGCGCGCTCACCGCAGCGTGCAGCACGTAGAAATAGGTCGTGATGCACGAGGTTTTCCATCCCACCATGGAGTCATTGTACTTGGCATGGGTTTAAGCATTGACAGGCAAAGTGCATCTAAAGTTTGCACCTGCATCCCCCCCCCCCCCCCCAGTCCCCGTCCGCTCCCCCCCCCCCTCCCCCCCGTCTCTTTCCCGTCTTGTTGTGCGACTTTGCCTTGAAATCGGTATTATTTATCGATGGAATACTACTTGATGTTTTTACCGTGCATAAGCGCCGGCCGGCGATTCGCGGTTTTAAAAGAAGCTGAAATGATTTTGAGCATATACAAATAACAACGTTGTCGTGCTTCTTATATAAGATAAAGTCGCAAGCAGAAAGATCGGTGTCTATAGATTATGGAAAGGGATATGGCTGTAATCACGCTCACTTTCCGTGACAGGAATGTTAGTTTAAACAAACAGACAAAGAAAAACTAAATACTGTTTGTTTTTTAAGTCAAGAGCATTAAAAAAAACATTCAAGACACGTTTACATGGCAGAAAACGAGGGTTAGTTTTGCTCGCTATGGTCTGTAACAATCTAAGATTGTAAAGCACCCTGTTCTTCAGACAAATGTGCGTGTTTTCATATCTTGTGTGTTTTAAATTGTGTCATATGTAGTCCTTTATTGTGTTCAGTATATTAAAAAAAACAACAACCTGCACTCATGCACAGATACAAAGATAGAAAGATAGCTAGGTAGATAGATAGATAGATAGACAGACAGGCGGATACATAGACACACACATATATACACATACGGGCATACACATAGACAGACAGACAGACATGCATACATGCATACATGCATACATACATATACATATATACATCCGTACGTACATACATATCTGACAGACAGGCAGATAGATAGACAGACTGTTAGATATTTAGATTGGTTGGTAGGCAGACTGGAACGTAGGTAGAATGATAGATAAATACATAGACAGAATGGTAGACATACAGACACAGACGGATATATATATATATATATATATATATATATATATATATATATATATATATATATATATATACAGAGAGAGAGAGAGAGGGAGACAGACAGACAGATACATAGATA